>DWQX01003188.1:0-18738 GCA_018245475.1 Pharmacophagus antenor
AGCACTAACTTTTGGAGTTTTATTCAATATTGTAATTTTTTCAAGGTGGTCTCAAACTTTTGGCCGGCAGTGTACGTGCGAGGCTATTATGAGTTAATAGCTTTTACAACCTTTTGTTTGCTTGCTTTGTCTACAAACTCTCGTTATACTGTACGGAACCCTTCACAGTGGAAGTCCGACTTACACTTGGCTATTTATTTTTATGTTTTGACTGTTTTCTTATTTTTTATCTTTGAAAAAATATATCCTATTGAATTTGAAGTGATGATAATATATATATATTTTTCAAATTAAACTCGAACCCATTTCGTAAAAATCGGCTGTTTCGAAGGTCCAAAGTACAAACTTATAACCATCTTAAATGTTGCACTTTTTAAATATTACAAGTAATATGCTATGTACATGTATACTAGTGAGTAATGTAACGATTAATCGATTTTTACATTCGTGAATATCCAAGTCAAACATAATCAAATGCGATAAAGAACATAAATTTTTAGACTGACGATTTTATTACAAGAATAACGTATAGATATTTAAAAAAAATACTTTTTTTTGTGTATTTTTATTGAAATACATGAACAAGATGTAACTAAAAATGAGATAGAACAAAATTTCATGAATTATTTTTACTTTTTGTTGCAGAATATATTATGAAACTGACATTATCAAAAAGTACACGAATGCGAACATTCTATACATCACTAGTGTGTACATATATATATTTATATGCCTCTATACACTTGTACTTTGAACCCATCGTTGCATTTGATGAAATAACGGTATAAAGTCCACAAACAGTTGACGTAATGAATAATAAGACTTGCAAATAATATTTTGCAAATCACGTTAAAAAATTATATGACTTGTTGTGTCATTTTATTACGGACAATTAATAATATTACTGTAAAACTATGTATATAATATATACATACATACATGTATGTATATATATATCCAAGTGTAATAAGAAAAAAACATATATTGGAGCTGATTACGTCAATGGAGTTGTAATTTATATGAAAAAGGAGATATTTAAGATATAAGCTTTTGAATGTATGAAAAGTAATTTTAATACACTTTGGCTTAACAGCAATACTCGCGTTTTTAATATTTCATTCTGTGGATTGTAATATGCAATTTGTATTAATAGCATTAACTTGTAGATCTGGTTAAGGTCGTAGGAGCATTTGAAATCACACGAAATCCTATGATAATAACGGAAAAACAAAACATGTTCGTGATAAAAACTGCGCGTGATTATGTCCTCGAATCCAATATTACAGTGTCTATATGCTATCTTCCTTAAATGTTTTTAACTAAACTTCTTACGTCACATTAAATATTGAATTCATACAAGATCACCGATACCATGACGTCAATCTGTCTTCATAACTAATTTTACCTCGAGTTATAATGGATAAAGAAAAATACAGCAACGATACGTGACTTCTAAAGTCGTTTTTCTCTCCGCGGCATTCATCGTATATAATCAAGGAGGATCGATTTACACACAAACTTCTAACGTATCATGTACTTGAACAGTCATTAATATATGACTTAAAACGTAAATAAATTACGATTGAGTCGTGTTTAATTTATAGAATTGTTGACAATTAAAACATGACTCGGCGGTGAGATGTAAGACTGGCGTTGTGCACGGCGGCTGACGAGATAGTGCTCGACCCGACCTGCCCCGCTACGCCACGACCGTCGCGATGGCCCCATGTTTACCGCCTCTGCTCCAAATCACTGCTTTCATCGACTGCATTCCGTTAGACGCACTATTTTTAATCGTTTCAACAAAAAGGAGTTTATAATGTTTTTTAACTAGCGTTTCTTTAACTATTTATTTGTTTAGCATCGTAGTGCTTATAAGGCTAAAATCAGGCTTCAGATGTTTTTCTAGTATTATTTTTTAGACATATTTGTCTGGAGTAACGTAAAAACAAAACATTACTTAGTGTAATTAGGTAATCACAAATTAACATACCCATTTGATAATTTGTTAAATAACTTTTTGGGATTGACAATGGATCAATCTTGACCAATATTTTTTTATAAAGTTATTTATATTATATATTATTATCTTGTATAATATTTTAAAATTTAATCAACTTAATTACCAATAACACAAAACTGACGTTAATTTCGCTACCGTAAAAATAAAACATTAATAATAAACCAATATTTCGTTATTGATACCGTTAAAGCCAAGCCTGTATCTACTACAGCTTAACTTTTGATACACTACCAGTTAAAAATGTTATCTGCATTCGAAAAGATAACGAATAATACAGTATCGTAACGTGTGACAAAGAAACAAAAGCGATGGTAACAATCAATTAGTCACCCGTTAGGTTGGATGCAACAACATTCTCTTTATGGTCGACACCGCTGGTCATCAGCTGTTGGTGTATGACTCCTCGTTCGCATCGCGTTCGGCTCAACATCCGCTGCATTTCCGATAACGCGTGACTCAGTGTCGACACAGTGGTGGAGGTTCCGTGCTGAGCGTTGCAGTAGTGCGGGTCATTCATGTAGGCCGTACTCGGTACTCGTTGTCAGCGAATTCGGTCCGTCATCGTAGCGGATATCGTTGTGTGCCGTCAAGTACTCTTGTCAGTCGGGTCAGAGATCCGCGTGACCGTGGTCGTGTCGATGCTTCAAGCTCCCAACCGTCTGGTGTCGTAACATAAACAATAACACAACGCCACGCTAAGTCAGCTCCGTGTTTAATTATACACGAAGAATATCCAATATTAGTGTCGTCGCAAATAATTCTTTTTTTTACGATATGAAACTTTGAATTGTTTGAATTTTTTTTTTAATATTGTTATGTGATGTGTATTAATGAAGCATATACGGATACAGAGCTAATTTAGTCATTCGGTTAACGTTATCGAAAGGCGCTATCGGACAACTGATCGCGATTTGCGCCGCTGTTTCGGTCAGAAGTTGATAAGGGCGCCGAGTGGAAGCACTCGGTGGCCCACGATCGTGGAAACATGCCGGTGTATCCCAGTGAGATGGCCGCGTCTCATGAACTGTGCGGGATGGAGTACACCACCGACTACATCCCGCCGGCACCGTGTCACGTCTGGGATAAGGGGTCTACCAGTACATACACGACGTATACTAATAGAAGTGTCATAGAGAATTCCCATTCTCTAACAACATTGAGCAGTGTGTACAGCAGTAAAGGTTTGTTTACGTATAATTTATTATCGTGTTAAAGGTATGTTCTGATAATATTATTTAACTTTTTGACGGGGCCATAGACAGGGAATTCGTTTGTATAATTTAAGGAAAATACTTTAAATGTTTTCGTATTGACGCTAGGTTTATGGGCCGCGTCATTTCAAGAACATTCATTAAACATTTCTCTGTTATTAAATGTTCGAATTTCAAGTTTCTTTAAATCCTTTATGGCAATTTTGTTTTTAAAGGTAAAAAGACAAAAAAATATGATTAATTATTATGTCGTTACTATGGCCTAGAAAAGAAAACCATGAAAAAGTGTCCGTAAACCTAATTTTAATTTAATCGAATGTAATTAAATGACCAGTAATCGTAATGGGAAATAGTCGAAATATATTTACCTGTAACGCACATGTACCCGTACTTTTACTTTTCATTAGAACGTCTTAATCATGGTTTTTATCGATCTTTTTCGATATCTTTCTATTGCAAGTGTCACTTAACAAGTTTATCGAGGCGGTTGTGTACAATACTTGGTCGATTATAAATAAATTGATCAACCTAATTAAAGCCTTGTAGATAATTTACGACCTAACAGTTAAGTGGAAGTAATTCTAAGTAACATATTATCTGTGGTCATTATTTTTATTGAATTATATACTCCAACGAAATTAGGGCTAGTGTTTTAACAATTTTAACAAAAACAAAATTACCTGAATATATTTAGATTATTTAACTTCCTTAAAAAATGTAATAAAATAAAAACATGCGTTATAGTTGCAAAGTATTTTTTAAATGCAAAATGTAATAAATAATTTTTTTCATTGTTATTGCAAACTGCTGTGTAACATTTCATTATTCCACCGTATAAGATTAATAGCTATGTAATTTTATTTAACATCTCTTTTAATGTCGAAATATCATTGTCTAATTTAATTTAATAGAAAATAGCAGTTCATACTTCATTTTACCATTACATTAATATAATGTAACTTTTGTTATATGTTATAATCTGTGACCGCTCACAATTAATTAATTTAGTATTAGATTAATCCCTTTCAGCATAGGTGTGCCCGCAAACCCGAGTTTTTGTGTATGCATCTATATAAAAAAATTAATACATGAGGCGATTTTTCTATTTTCCATCTATATGGTTGTGTTAAGACTGTACAGCAATTATAATTCATTAATTTTGGTGAAATTTTAGTCTTGTATGGAAGAATCGTCACTGAGCGTTTGTACCAATCTCCGAGACTATCGACTTAGATAAAGAAGTTTCAATAAAATATGAACACTCCCTTTCCTCCTTTAGAAGGGGAGTTTCAAAAAACTTTAGATATCTACATATCACGATGGTGTGTTCATCCAAATTTTATTTCTGAAATGTGAGGTAGTTCGACTTATTGTAACTAGCGCTTAGCGTAGCCGTTTATGAGCTACTAGTAGAACTGCAGAATTCGTTCTGCCAGTGTAAATTTTAAACCAATAACTGCCAAAATGGGTCAAGCAATACCCAAATTAATAATAATTAGGCAGTAGAGCCTATCTATAGTGTAGTTAGCTACATTATAGTTAGTTCCTGTCTAAGGTGTTACATCGAACGAGACGGTAAGAAAACCCTGTAAAACCATATACAAATAAGTAACTTCTAAAATGGTTTCGGAGATTAGACTTCTTAAACAGTGTATGCTTTCCAAATTTACACATAGATATAGTAAAAAGCATAATGTAAGTACGGATATAGATAAACTATCATGTCAAGTTGCATACCATCGTGTACTTCCTCTTAGTTTTAAATGAATCTATACATTATTTAATTATATTAGGAAAAATAGATAATCTAGGAAGCGTAGGTAATTGAGAATTTTTTTTTATGGCAATGTATATATTTTTAAATCCAATTTTTTCGCACTTATCCAATAAAATCCAATCAGCAAGCTTTATCTTGATGCAGATAGCGACATGCAGTTAGAGACTAGTAGCAGTGAAGCCAGCGCCGCCAGTTCCACGTCCATGTCGCAGCACTGCGCCATCTGCGGGGACAGAGCGACCGGCAAACATTACGGTGCGTCCTCTTGCGACGGCTGCAAAGGTTTCTTCAGGAGAAGCGTTAGGAAGAACCATTTGTACACTTGCAGGTACGTCACGTACATTAGTTTGACGCATAAGATGAACGTAATGTTGTTAATATACGAATAAAAGTATTATTATACATCGCTTAGAGTTACGCAGGTTTTTGTATCTCTAACCTAATATATATTTTTTTCATCTATTTAAAAAATATGAAAAAATTACATATTCGTAACAGGATAATAACTTAGCACGTTTTATGTACATTTGACAACGTAAACGGTACTGTGATATCTTAAGGGTAACAATGCAAAAAACATCAGGTTTCGCGTTGGAGTTCACAGCGTTGCAGAGCAAATGACAAATGGTTCCGTATAGGAGTCAACGAAGGGCTAAGAATGAATATAACAATAATTTCGATTATAATCTATCCGATAGACAAAAAAGGATCAGGAATTCGTACCAACTGTAAGACCGAAGTTATGGGTAGTCATAAATAATATAGGTACAAAAAAGGGCGCCAAATAAAGAACCTCTTCTACCTTGTTATTGGTTATAAAAAGATATACCGATTTAGGCCTCAATCTACTATCAGTCCACAGTATATTATTATTATTATTAAATATACCATTGGTTAGTTACCAGTAATTGATTGCTGAACAGAAACCGATTACTATACGCTGGTATTCTCTGAAAACATGTTGATAAACAAATGCTAATGAAAATGGCGGCAATTTCGCATCTGTCACAAATAAATTAAATGTTTTACTTTTGAATATCTTATCATTTTACCCGGACAAATTGTGTACTGTCGATGAACACGTGTTTGAACTCTTCTCAGTAAACGTTTACTGATAATGATTGCATTATATTGTTTTTATTATATTGAAAATATTACATCCGATATCTATCTCAAACAACATAGCCACTTTAAAATTAAAAATATCTTTTCACACTTCAACTACTTGTCTAATTTTTAATGGCAATAATTTATTTAAATATTAAATTAAAAACTTTTCCGACTAAATATTGTGCAGTACGCATAATCAATGTAAAAATAATTTTTCTATATTGAAATGTCTTCATGATTAGAAAATAATGAAAATGTGTGAGTGATAACAATGTTGTTAATGAACATATATGAAATTTGTAAGAAACTCAATGGACTGGCGCTGTTTCTATTAGTATTATTTGAATAAATTTCTAGTCCATAACAATAAATCAGCGCAATATCAATCAATCGTAAATCAGGACAAACAGTGCTAGATCCAAGGAGACCTATACGGCATAAAGTTAGTCTGTTGTACTCGTAAATATTAGTAATTACCTATCATTGAGTACTTATTAGTTGTACTAATATCGGTTCATTTCAACGGTTACAATTTTAATAAAGATTTTATTGATGTATTACAAAATTCATGGCGCTTTAACTTCGTTTAATATTTTTGTTATAAATTTGATTTGTAATTATCAAATTTTGTTTTAGATTTAGCAGAAATTGCGTGGTGAACAAAGACAAGAGGAATCAATGCAGATACTGCAGACTAAGGAAATGTTTTAAGGCTGGCATGAAAAAAGAAGGTAAGTGTAAAATAAAGAAGGCAATTTCTTGTTAGATTTTGGTTTACTATTATAAAGTGCAAATTAAGAACTTTTGGGATTATTTGTTAAAAGACTTTATAACAATGCCTTCTTTCAACGTTGTATTGTTGCATTAAAATTATATATAACCGCATATTCAGAAATCTAAAGAAAATCATATTTGCCTTCTAAAATACCTTGATAGTGTTGAAATTTAAAGATAATTTTAGAGATAGTGACAGAAACACATCACAACGTTATATTGTTTGTATATTATTATCGGGTTTATCGCTTCCCTAACGATATGTTAAATTTGGACTCTTCCTTATGTCTCTAAAGATAACTCAATTAAAATGCCATCATCGGATTTTTTAAACAAAAATAAAATAAAACATATAATCCATATTTAAAGCCTAATAGAACTGTACAGTCTATGTTTCACCATCCTAATCAATATCATGGATATATTAGTATAATTGTAATAAATATATTTTAAAGTTAAAAATACTTATGCGCTTGAGAAAACAATTATTTTGGCAACGGATGACAGGCAAAAAAGTTGGAAAACCTTTGTATGTAGGTGTACGACAGTTGTTTTCGAGCTTTTTATATTTTATAGATTTTATTAAAGGCGTTGTATTTCCATGTACTTGATTCAGGTCTCCGTTATTTATAGTTGTATTCAAAACATTATCCTCTTACGTACCTCTCTTAGATCGATAGATTATTATTACTTAAATGACATATTATTAGTGGCTGCAAAGATAATTACACGCATCGGAAAAATACCTAATAGTTGTAACACAACTTGTAACGCTGTGATATTTACTTTGTTAATATAATAATTTTCAAGTATTTTTCTATAGAACTCTACTTTTTATGTAGTACTGTAGCAGAAGTATCGTGATGTTTTTTACAATGACAATTTTGAAAGTGTTTTGATCATAATTATTTTTAAATGAAATAAAAATAAGTTAAGTAGTAATTAATATAAAAAAATAATTATTGTATCTTGTAATGAGGTACTTTTTAAATTTAATATGAGGTGAATATTCTATTCGTACGGTTGCTTAGCTTTAATTTTTTTTTTCATCTTGAAGTTTTTCTAGTTTATACCGACCAATTTTTTTAATATTTTTTTTTGTATAAAAATCTACTGCGTAGAACATTTATATCAAATGTTTCGTCAACAAAACGGAGCTTGATCAAGACGGAACAGCAGTAGACTTGTCTGCTGTACGACAACGTGAGAGCCGCTTAAAGCAAAACTTTGCGAAGTGCAGAGGGGCACCGTGTGTTCCGGAAATCTGATTGTTGTACATAGTAATGTGGTACAATTCTAGATTTCTCCAAAAACGCACCTTGTTTAAAATTTTCCTATGTTACCAAGAGGAAGTCAAAATTGCCTCATTGTGAATCTAGATAAAATAACTTACCTACAAAAAGAAATATCATTTTGTTTCCAACGAATTTATTTCGTAATCCAGGTAATTTTTTGTTATATATCAACGTACAGGAATAAAGTGATGAAACAGAACAATATGATATAATGAATCAAGGTGATTCTTCCTATATTTAGACATTGTTGAATTCATAAAATGATACCCAACATGAAATGAGTATATTGGAATAAAGTGTAGCAATTGAAATTAATAAAAATTTTATATTTTATCCAAAAATTCTGGGAAGATGTCAAATAATGTTGGGTTTCCATTATGAATATTTAACAGTGTTCCGAGAAGTTATTTGTTATTGAGAAGTTGTAATTAAATCACTGAATTCTACAAATATTGCTTCATTATGTTTAAATTACAAATAATATAACAACACAGGGTAAACAATAAATATAGAATATTTATTGTTCCGCTTCATTCTTCGGATTAAAGATTTTATGATTTCATGAAAATCAAATCGTTCAGTTCTTATTACATGATTCGACATTCAGTGAAACTCATGATATAAATAATATATTAGTTATCATTTCGTTTACCCATTATGATCTATGAAGTTTAGAAAAAGATATTGTAACTGTTCGTGTGTAATTTTTATCTAAAATCGATTAATAATCCTGAGATAAAAATTGTATAAAGTATTGTATGTTTTTGTAGATGCTTCGAATGCCTGAAATGACTTGTCCTACACAAGGCGTTTTTATTAGCATCTAGGTCAAGTTTATTAGACCGGAGGGATCTGTCAAGGAAGCCGAGTGCGCGAAACGCGCCGCCCGAAATATTCCACGTTAATTTTACAATCGGCTGCTGCCCGAATTGCTACGGCTTCGGCCAATGCACGATGAATATATAACCTTTGTCGATAACACTTAAATGCAGGAGACTGTGGCTCGCATTATTTTTTATGAAATGTTATGTTCATCAATAAATACTATCAAGTATATGTGAAAACTATGAAGAAATTGATTTTTATCGAGATAAAATTATTGAGGGGCAATAAACAAATATCATTAAAAGTACTAAACTGAAAATGTGATTTTTAATATTCTAGAGCTCCCTCTACAAATGTAACAAATCAAAAATATGTAAAATCTGTTCAGCGTCTTTTGAATTATAATTAGTTATATATGTAATGTAAAATATTTATGTAATATAAATGTGTATGTGTGTTCTGTAAATTCATCTATAACTGATTAATAGATGAAATTTTAAATTTTTGTTCATACTGAAGAGCTCTTTGATATTTCTCATTTAAACATCGAAGTAGTAGAAATGATTATCATCATCATTTGAACTTGTATGCGTACAAAAATTATGTCATCGCGTATTTCCTTTTCACAGCCGTGCAAAATGAAAGAGACAGAATAAACTGCAGGCGCCCATCGTACGAGGAGCCCGCACAAGCGAACGGACTGTCCGTAGTATCGTTGCTGAACGCGGAACTACTTAGCAGGAAGGTCATTGATGAGGTGAGGTTAGGTTGCATTGAATTGAATCTTCAAGCTTTACAAATACAATAATTTTTAATAACATTACGTTTTTAATAACATATTAATCAATGAATTTTGGTCTGCTTCCGTGACGCAGTGGTATACTGCTTTTTGTAACGTGGGGTCCCGGGTTCGATTTCCGTGGCTACATCACTAGTAGAGATGGGATCGTGGTAGGGTGTTTAGAATGTACATAACTAGCTACAACACTCAATGTCAACTTGCCGTCATAACAGCTTTGCTATGTTCCAGCAGTCATACATTTGTGAGCTAAAGTATTCTGTGCCCGCACGTTTCACCATCCACAACCTCATTGTCACTTAATATCATCCGAAATTGAGAACATATGTTAGCTCTTTACTGATGAAAAAATTAATGATTAACATGAAGTGTCACATTTATTGATTGTAGGTCTGTCTAACTGGAGACCCTCAGGGTAGGTATCACTGCAGCGCAATTTCGGCAGTCCAGCGGAAATGTTCATATACGAGTATTTGTGTATATGCTATTCCGGTTTGAAGGGCGTTGTAGCTAATGAAACAACTAATTAACAATAAACACTAGTTACCAAACCATTCAACGTAATTTTTTAAAATCCACTATTCCTTAGCAAACTTTCTGATGAGTTCTGTAGGTCGTGCGCAAAGTTTAACTATATTGTTTGAACTCTATGTTTACGTTTGCTTATATTTTATTGTATAGATATAATGTTGACAGACGAACAACATAACAGACGCGGAAATAAACAATCGCAAGTTGGCGAAGATCAACGATGTGTGCGACTCCATCAAGCAGCAGCTGCTGATCCTGGTAGAGTGGGCGAAGTACATACCGGCCTTCACGGACCTGCATCTAGATGACCAGGTAGATTGACTGTTAGCGCCTCGACGACTAAGATTTTGATCGCTTAAACGATAAAAATACAGTACATATATCGCCATGGCTTTGGGGCTATCATAAACACTTGAATAAGTTAAACATTAAATACTTAATTGCTTACGTAGTGCAGAAGTATTCCATGCGCCACGCTTCATCAGATCTTCGGACCGGAAATATTGCATTTTGCATAGATGATAATATAATAATTATATAACTGATATTTTTTGTCATTGCTATGTTCCGTGTGTAGATATATGTATCTAGATTTTATATATTGAAATGCAAAATACAGCAACATTATTAGATTGACAATATCGAGAGGAATAGGAAGCACCCTATATTTTGTAGCTAGGATAATCGCTATAATGTCAATCTAGTAAGATAGTGAATGAAAATAAAAAAAACAACAATCCAACGCTTCACCATCTGATAGTTTATTGATAGAAAAAAAGTTATCGTGCTATAGCAGAAATACGCCATATATACTTACGTAGACGATCCTTGGTAAAAGAGACTTACCTTTCAATTGAGGCAAAAAGCAATTGTTACGTCCCACTACCTATGTTGTGCATCAGGTGGCGCTGCTGCGCGCTCACGCCGGCGAGCACCTGCTGCTGGGTTGCGCGCGCCGTTCGTTGCACCTCAAGGATGTGCTGCTGCTGGGCAACAATTGCATCATCGCCAAACATCACATCGGTGAGTCGCACCATACACTGACCATCAATACTGCGATAGCTTAGTTCCACGGAACCAACTGCAAGCAACGTTTTCATACTAACGGCATTAAGGACGAAGGTAAAATTTAATTATTATTTATATGTAAAAAAAAAAACATTTACATACTACTGTTCTTATGTTCGCAAATAATTTTCTTTCATATAAACTATTGTTATAAAAAAAAAATGTTAGTAGCGGCTCCATAGTTACGATTTGATATTGGGGCTAAAAACTTTAGTTTCGCCATTGTGAATAATACTATATATGTAATATTTAAATGTTTTTAATGCCTTTTGTGTAACAGAGTTAGGAAAGACGAATTAATGATTACCATAAATTTAAACCAGAAAAATTAGTCTGCATAGCATAAAACTTTTATCATTAATTATTCTTTAATAGGCTGTAACAATAAGTAATTTCTTTCTTTACTTTGAATTACAGGTAAAGTTCGATGAAATTAAAAATGATAATATTTATAAAAATTAATGTATGTACTCCGGCAACAATAAGGCGACCTCTCACCTATTGCACCTTATCTCCATAACAAATACCACGCAAACACCGGTAAATCTTGTCATTTAAAATGAAAGAAAAAAAATATTAGATTATTAGAATTGTATTCAAGTGATGGATAATAGATTAATGTAAATAAATTTTATTTTGCATACCACGATAGTCGCGTTTATTTACATTGCGTATAAATGACCAAATAAAATAGGGCACGGTATTTGTTGATATCTATTTTAATGTTTAATAACCCCCGCCGTTATTTCCAGCCATGTGTTAAACTTTATACCTATTGGCATCTAATAATAATGCACAACCTTGTAATCGTGGCGAGTGCCAGCGTTAAGTTCCCGCCCGCTATTCTTGTTCGGGGTGTAACTTGTGACGTTAATAGAGTTGCCTTGGGCGTGACGCCACCCAACCTCGCCGCGCGTCAGCTGTCAATGTTTACGTGACAGGTGGATGATGGCGACATTAGATTTATGTGATTAGCACTCTCAGTGATATAAGTAACCAGCATATTTGTGTATCACTAGCAAATACTAATCCGCTTAAATTGTACAACATTAGAGACTGATGATAATATATACTATTAATAATGTGCTATTTAGCTATTATATTATTAATCATCTATTTGTTCACACTTAATAAACTCATTCAGTCATTGTGATATTTTGTAATCTTGTATTACAACAAAACAAAAAAGCTGTGAAAATGATACTTTGGGCACTCTTGTGGTTATATCACCAAATAAATAACAAATGATTTATTAAAAAAAGACTGATAGCTTTTGTGACCGTGTTGTGGAAAGTATGGCCCTAAACCATCATACTGCGCACAACGCTTGAGATATTAGATCTTAAGTCTCGTCACACTGAGATGCGGCGATATCTATATATACAGTTTCCGGATAATATAAATTGTTTTTTTCTTCAGATGAACGCATGGACATAGACATTAGTATGATAGGGATACGCGTGATGGATGAGATAGTGAAGCCGCTGCGGGAGATCGATATCGACGACACGGAGTTCGCTTGCCTCAAAGCTATAGTTTTCTTCGACCCTAGTAAGTATAAGGTTTTAACTAGCAACTTCAGAAATACAGATTTCGTTTCCGATTATCGTAATGATATAATAATAAATATTGATCAAGGCATAATTCAGAGGGATTATGTGCGTCGTTTCGAATGCCTTTTGGGGCATAGTTTTACTGCTTGCCTTCTAACACGGAGGTTCGAAAAAACCCTACCAGGTTTTTTCAAACCCCTCTATTTAGCCAGCACTCTCAATGTCAATCAGTCGCCACAGCGTTACTGTGTTCCGGTATTCATAAATGTGAGACACTAATGTGTACGTAAACATTTCGTTATCTGTCGACCCCATTATACTTTAGCATCATGTAAAACATAGATCGAGTATGTAAGTACATGTAAAGTACACCTTCCGCTAAATATGGACGTTTCCGTTAGACGCGAAGGGGCTCTCGCAGCCGCACAAGATCAAGCAGCTGCGCTACCAGGTGCAGATCAACCTGGAGGACTACATCAGCGACCGGCAGTACGACGGGCGTGGGCGGTTCGGCGAGCTGCTGCTTTGTCTGCCGCCTCTGCAGAGCATCACGTGGCAGATGATCGAGCAGATACAGTTCGCTAAGCTGTTCGGTGTCGCGCACGTCGACAGCCTGCTGCAGGAGATGCTGCTGGGAGGTGAGTCACCTTCACGCACCTGCCCCGACCACGTGACGCAAAACAAACGGTTTCTCGCCAGTTGAACTTGTGACAAATACTCACCATCGCCGTCTGTATAAACGCAAGTTTCTATCTCATTGCATTAAACATATAAAATGGCTAATTTTTATATAATGCAGATATGGTGTAAACAAAGCACCAGGTTATTGTGAATGCCTTGTGAAACTTTAACTGAATATGTGAGGAAAGGGTACTTTAAACTGTGCTCATGATTATTTAAAGAGGAAAAAATTTAATATCTTTAAATTCATAGAATAAATATAGAAATGTGTAACTTTCAATCAAGTGGACTCACTTGTAATTGTCATAGTCAAATTCCCAACTATAATTTTTTTTTCATTAAAGGGAATTAAATGTGAAAATCAAATAACTCTTAAACAAAAAAATATTTGCCTATTTACAACAGGCGCATCCACAGAGCCGAACATTGTGGAAGAGGGTGTGTCTAGCGTCGGGGGTGGCGCGGCCAGCGTGTCGCCGCCCCCCCTCGTGCCCCAGCTTCCGCTACAGGCGCCGCCCCAGTTTGAGGCTGCTGCCTTCAAACAGGAACCCGATATGTAATTACACTCATACGCTTAACATTATGTAAATTGCATATTACTATAAACAGAATATCGACGTGGCTAGAAAACTACAATCGCATGATTACTATTAGTCACTATTCATTTAAAAAAAACATTTCATATAGAATTGTGTTGGATACAGTACACTTTGTAACAGAAAATGATTTCGTCATTGACCTTGATTTCAGCTGATGTTAAGTGACAATGAGGCCGCAGTTGGTTAAGCTTGAGTGCCCAGAATACACTAGCTGTTAGATTCACATGCATGACTGTCGTAGTACAACAATGCTGTTATGGCAGCAGTTTGACATCATGGGCTGTAGTTAGTCAGGTGGATTTGAAAAATTCTGTTACCATCCAGACTCCACTGCTTCTATGGCCCGGGAATCGAATCTGGAGCCTTTGCGTTACGTGGCAACCCGGGTAACTTACTGCCACGGAAGCAATCAGATTAGTATTATTGACTATTTATTATAAAAATCGCAATAAATATTTCATTTTTGCGGCAGGAGCCCTGAACCAACATCACGATTGATGAAGTCTCCCGACATCACACTGTTATAAACCGATGTCCGGGCGCGGCAGCTTACGTAGAGGCTTTATGTAACAAAGTGTAACGGCAGGGAGAGTGAACAAGTGCCTTAGAATATTGATATTAGAAGATAAACATATTATTAATGTACAAACACTTTTTATGTTTATGGTTTTTTTTTATCTTTTTTTATGTAATTGACAGTTTCAAACTTTATTATATAATATACCCTTTGTCTACATCTGATGCAAGCGTTAGTTTTTGATGAATTACGTAAACTATATTTATTTATTTCTAAAGAGCTAATTTGTATGATGATCTATTTGTCGTTGAAATCATATTCGTTATAAAGAACACTTGGTAAGGTAATCATAAAATTTATACATTATTAGGTCAAATCGTTACTCACAATAATATTATATTAATAAGTCAAGAATAAGGTGCAATTAATTAGGATGAGAAGGAAATAGACCCAAAAAGAATTTAGTTTATGTCGCACAACATTTTTATATTAATGGTATTACAAGTTTTAAAGAATAAAGACCAAATGATACAAAGATCTCACAGAATGTGACGTGCTCTTGAGTTTTTTTATTTGGATACAATTTTTTTAATTGTACTAATCATCACTCACATAAGTTGAAGGAAAAGCAATAATTGTAATGTTATTATTTTTGATGTTCTATGTTACCATTAAAGCTAAAATGTAGGGGATGGTTAAGACTTGATACTAGTATTTTTTGTTTTTTAGAAATGAGAACTATTTACACTGCTGTTGTTTCGATTTAAATATTATTATATGCATGTGCATGTAGTGTGTGGTGTTGCGGTATATAGTGATTATGAAAGTTTAGACGGTTCTGACGACGACGACCACAATTTGGCGGCGTACGCTGGACCGGGACCGATTATCAACTGCAAATTAATGCAGGGAAGCTTTTGCCAATTAAAATATTATAGTAAAATGCTCAATTTAACTTCACAATGTTGGTGTTTCATAGGCTTAAAGTATGTGGTGAAAGTTGTTTTCTTCCAGTAATGATATACGGTTTAGGGACATTGTAAACGATAAGACTTATTATATAAAGTGCCTTCTTGTCTTATCAATTTTCCTGTTGAAAATGTAAATAAACGTTAAACTTTTTTTTTATATTTTAGAAATTAAACGAACTTATTACAAAACGAGATTGTTTCATTCATATAATATAGCGTTAAATTAAAAATATATATAATTCAAATAAAATAGCATTACAAACACTTCACGATAAACAATTATACTATCGTCGCTTCATGATTAACGATGGTTTCAGGGTTTCTCTTTCACGTCCATGTAACCTTTTCTCTTGTCGGTCCTGCTTTTGCAATACAAGAAGAGCACCGAGACGGCCGACACTGCAGACATTGCGATCAGCGGGACGAAAACCGTAAACATTGTCGTCGCTCCAGCTGGTGATGTGTGATTAGTCTTTCAAGTTCCCAGTTCTATTTAATAAAAATATGAATGTTTTTCTTTCATGTAAGTGTTGTTAAAATTCAGAAGATAAGACGTCAAACAAACGTCAGTTATTTTTTTTTTCATAATTTCTATTAAACGTTTCAACGTGCATATCTCGTTTTAGAATAGATTATAAATTAAAATACACGTCATTTTTGTTAGTAGAATTGAGTTTTGTTATTATTTTTTTATTTAAACATCCTTTGGGTATAAATAAAGTATAAAATTTTTAAAGTAATATTAGTCGTTAGAAGGCAATGTTGGAGTAGTTTGAAATATGTTGTAAGTAAATTATTATATAATCTTACAGAATATTATAAGACACCTAAAAAAGAAGTGTACAGTAGTATTTGACATTTACCTAGGGTCAAAACAACAAAAGCGTCTGAGTGGAAAAAAACAAACCAAAAAAAAAAGAATGTATTCATAAAACTTTTAAAATCGATATTGAACTTATTATTACTAATATAACATAGTTCTTAAATATATAGTATATTTACGACTACCTTACACCTGCAACAACAAATGAACAACCTTAACAAACTTACAAATAAAAAAAACATGGTAAGTATGAAAAACCAGGATGAGACGTAGCTTTTGCCTAGATCACTGATGGGTGCGCGCGCGCCTTGCATCGCGTCGTGTTTACGCCCACGTAGCAGAACTCGACAGGTACGCCGCAATTGCGCAGGAACTGCAGCCACTGCAGCTGCTTGATAGATGGCTTGTCCGAATCAGTTTTCACTTCCACGAATTTAATCTAGTAATATGTACTTAATATTAGCCTTACCCGTTTTATATACTCAATGTATGTTGGACTATGTGTGTAATGTTAGCTTTCATAAAATAAAAAAATTGACGGTCCAAAGATTCCCTAACATAAATTGTTAAAAGAAAAATATACAGATACTATTTAAAACTTTTTATTATCTTAATTTTAATGTTAGATTTGTTGTACTGCTGTATGGATATAATAAATCTTATACAATATCAATACGAAGTCGAACGACAATTGGTAAACGAGCTTTAAAAGAGAGGATTAAACATAGATTTAATAATAAAAAGACATTTGCCTTATGCCTTTATAGTCTATGTGACGGTTCACATTCCTCTGATGAAGTAAGTCTCTAGGAGACTTACTTTATTAGAGGGATGTGAACTTTCTCTCAATTCATATAGATAATAAAATCGTACCTGTTTAGTGTTTTTGTTCCAAAGCGTGAGGTCGGGGAAGCCACTGTGCGCGTACTGGTAGTTACAGGCCAGGCGCCGGCAGATGGCTGCGGTGGCGGTGGCGCCGAGGCACGCACACACCGCCGCGACGTTATCCCAGCCGATGCTACGGTTTATACCCGATAGCTCGCCTGGACGGTAAACGTCACTTGTTTCATAAAAACCGCATTTGTAACGTAAGTAATTGAAGATTGACGACAGCATGACGTCGAACGCATCACGTCTGCTGAAGATGCCCTGTGTAGTGGCGAAACGCGTTGAGATTGTAATATATTAGTCATATTTGTGACTTACAAAACCGGAAAGTTTTTTTTGTCTCAATAAAACAAATAATATAATATTAATTTTTGAATATATATTAATAAAGTATACAAATTTATAGGTTTACTCAGGCCTGAAACGTCCAATATAATTAGTAAATGTTATAATACCTGAATAAAAAAGTCTCGTTTTAATAAAAACATAAGACATTTATTTCTCAGTGTATATAACATAAATTAACTGTATCATATATCAATTTAAATTGAATATATAGTGTGTTCTTTATTTCCACAGTTGCCACTAATGGTCAACAGAAAATCTAAGCTTGTTAATGAGTTCCTAATCATCCACCAAATCCAACAATCCTAGTATGTATAAACTAAAAATCTTACATAACTCTATAACGTTAAAATAATAAAACGAGGTAAATATAATGGCATAGTATTGTTTACTTTACAAATTCCCTACCACGTGAGGCATATACGCCCCACGCTGATATTGCCTATGAAAAAGTTTTGTGACCATGTTTTATGTAAAATAACTTTAAGCTTAAAATAATTATATACAATTTTAATCGAAATCGATATCTAGTTAAATGGTTGAGTCGTGAATCGCACTCTAAGCGTATCGGTTGTGTCGTGCGGTAAACAAAACATCCATACTTAATTAATGCACTTGAGCAAAACCGGCCCGACCGGTTCTGTCGGGGCAAGTGCTTGCAATGGAATATAAGTCGTGTGATGTAAGTAATACAGTTAAAAATGGAGTACAAAGTGAAAGCAAAAAAGTGAATAGTTCAGAGATAACAAATACAAGGAAAGAAGCTAGCAAAAATTATATGGAAACGGATGAAACAAATAATAAGAGATTGTGGGACGACAATTCATCTGAAGAAGGATGGAATTCAGTATCGCATAGGCGCAAAGTGGCAAAACCAGACAGCTACTGTATTAGAAAAAGTTGAAATTTCTGTAACATGCAGTAATGCCTTACCTAAACAGTTTGCTT
>DWQX01003189.1:0-18737 GCA_018245475.1 Pharmacophagus antenor
CATCAAGCTTGTCTCCAGCGGCTTTGTAAATATATATATACATAACAAACAAGTAAAAATAGCTTTATCACAGAACTTCTTACATGCGTCGCCTGTTGTATACTCGCCTGTGTTTATTTTTAACAATAATACTGTATATCATCTCTTCGTGAGAAACATTAACATTTATTTTAGGGTTAAATGACTAAAATACTCGTTAAACTATCTATTATACAAACTATTCAGTATCGACTCGTCGAAGTCCGTTCCCGATTCGTAGTGATTTATTCGAAGGCAGAAAAGTAATAAGATTTTTTATATGTAAAAAATGAATACATGTAATATGAAAAATCTGGGGGAAATTTCCATATTAACGACGAGTTAGTGCGAACTAAATTTGTTTAGCAATTAGTGCAAAAACTAATTTTTTATTGTACATTAAAATCCTAATTGATGCTAAAGATTCAACGTGAGTTTTCGCCGTAATGTTATTTGTTCCGGCTTAATGAAACAATTATAACTTTTTTCACTAATTGTTCTAATTATTTTATATATAAAACAACAGTATGTTTAATGGTTCGCTTAGTCGATAGAATGGTCTTACAATATCCAGCATGGAAATAACTAAAGTCAGTTTAAAATGTTATTGCAATATTTGTTCTTTTCTTTATTTAAAAGTAACTACAAATATAATTTAATGAAAAAAGTCGAATTTCCTGTATTAATTGAAAAGTCAGAAAAAAATCGTAAAATGTATACCCTAAATTTTGGGGCCAAAAAGAGATTAATTTTACTCTTGATATTTTTTACTGATTCATTTATAATTCTTATATTATTTTTTTTTGTTACAGCTTATCCCCCTGTTCTGTTTGATCTCGCTTTCTCTTTGTGTGAGGTAATCTTATTAACATTGTTTTGTTTCCTAATTATTTTATTAATATCTGACGATTATCGTTATGTTTTCTGCACGACGTATCAATCAGTAGCTAGACGATGTCTCCATTTCCTGGAGTTATCTTTCATGATTGACTAAAACCAAACTTAGTCTTAAAGATCAGTTTCAGATACTACTGAAAAATGTACCGTTTCCATTATAACTCAAATTACAAAATTTTTGTCTAGTTATTATTATTACATTTGTGTTTGCTAGCTCTCCCAAAACATAGTTTATACTCCAAGATCTTTGTATAACAGATTACAAATCGTGATTAAGTAAATACTAAATTGATATTTTGCATTCTTTAGTTTCAGCCAAAGTTATTCCAATTTGAAGAATCAAGCATTTAACAGCCCTCAGCCATCTCACATTCGCAATTATAGAATACATAGAAAAAATCTTAAGCAATGTTTTTGCTATCTTCAAAAACCAACTGGAATCCCTGTTACTCATATATTGAGTTCCGATGGCAAAAACTTGGAAAGGCTGGTTGTGTATATATACAAAGATCCAACGTCTGAGAATATTAAATTGTTTCTGCCTAATACTGAAAAACAAATAATGATACCAGATTTAGCATTTGATGAAGGAGATCATATAGAAATACCTACATCTAAAAGTATACACCATATATTTAATCAATTTCCTGATTTAATTATAAAACGCAAACCGAATGAACTTCCAGCACAAATAATACGCCCTGACAAGTTCAACAAACACATTAAGAATCCATCTGTAGATATTGAATCGCCTATCAGAAATATTGTTTATTATGAAAAAAAGAACTACATACACCCAAAAGATAATATATTTTCATCCAATGCTGCAATAAATCATGATAAAATTCGATCTTTTGACTTAGACATTGATGATAATTCTAATCAGAATAAAAGATTAATTGAAGGTGAGGCAGATCGTCCTAATTCATTACATTTCATATCATTGCATATTAACAGACCCGAAGATCAATTAGAAAATATACAACCTAGCACTAATTTTGATACCGTTACAGAAAGTCAACCTGAAACACACGAAATAAGCATGGAGCAACCTAATGAAAATTTAAATTACGTTAACAGTTATTCTCCTAAAGAATTCGAAATAGAAGTAGATATAAACTCTGATGAAAATGGAGACAGCAGCGTAATAGATGAAACAATAAAATCCAATCTAAACGCAAGACCAAGTAACTTAAATAATATAATACAAATCGATGCTGAACAACCTTACGAGCAAGCAACTCCTACACCCGAAAATTACGAAACAAGGCCAAGTATATTCGAAAAAGACAATGAACCAGGTACAAATGAAGAGCAACATACTCTTCCAACTGCTAATATAAATCCTAACGAAAATTTACCCGAACAATTAAATAACGAAGTAGAAAATTACATAAAACCAGATATATTTATTAAGAAACAATTTGAACCAAGTCAAATTTATATAAAAAATGTGCCTCAAACTAAAAAATATTCTCATTTGTGGTCGGATTTGCCAAATATTGCCATACCGAATATTTATAATGTAAAAAACAAAGTTCAAAAACCGATTTTCGTTAGCAGCTTAATAAAAAATAGAAGCCCTGAAAATTCAATAAAAATTCCTCTAAACTACCATAAAAGTGTAGATGACTACGAATGGACTTTAGATCCAGTAGAATATTCAAACAATGAAATAGTCCATAAAAAACATATAGGTGAAAATGATATATCGATCATTGCAGTGAACCCTGAGACACTGGTCAAGAAATATCACGATTACAATGAGGACGACTTACGTGATACGTTCGATAACTGGTTCAAAAGACAAATGAAGCGTGTTGAATTTCTTAATTCAAGAGCATCTATGTTTTTAGACATTTATTCTTTAAAACACCTCATAGAAAAAACATTACATGAAAAAGGTATGCACATAACAGACGAAGGATTTATTATAGATTCAGAAGGAAATATTTTACAAACATCTAATTTAGGACTTCGTCCAATTTTAATGGGAAAGTCTGTTCAATATGAGAACTTATTGCAAGGAAAGTTTAATACATTTAAAGTACCAATAGACTTGCCATACTTAGAGGCAATTTTGATAACATCCATTAATCCTCCGAAAATACTCGGCATTATACCTCTTGGCAAGACTTATCTTCCTAAAACTTATCAAAGACCACTCTCTCTATATATTGATGACGATGGATCTCCAAAACATACTTGCAACGGTGGATGCAACCATAGGGACAAATTGATAGTGCCTTCAGTTAATGCAAAACGCACTGAAGGTGATTTTAATGTGCCTGGTTACAAAGTCATGCTGCCAAAATTATCAAAAACTGAATACAGTCACAGAATCTTTCCCTTCGATCAGGTCAATACAATTATTGACAAAATCTACAAAATACCGATAAATGAAGAGAAAATTGTAAGCGTACCAGAAGCTTACGTCGTCAAAACTGATCCTATTGTTTCTACAAGACCAATTCTTAAATATCCTGTAACTGTAACAAAAGTGGCACCGGGTTTCCGTATAATCGGTGGAAATGCTGCCACCAGTAGCGGAACTCCTTTAAGCAATAAGGGTCGTTCAGGTTATGATTCTTCTGAGGCGATTTCGAATTCGGCTGACAGTGAAACGGCAAACAATTAAATAGCGGACATTATCCCTTATAAATTAATAAAACTGTTGCTACAAAATTGAAATAAACTATAATGTAAAATTTATAACCATTTTTATTTTTATGAAGGCTAGAATGAAAGTCGAAAATAAAAAAAAAACTTCTTTTGAAAAATTGTGTTTTTAGTTTGCTTATCTCTGTAAACAAAGTAACCGACAAAATATCTATAATTTTTGTGTACTTATTAAAAATGATTACTTTCATTCGAATACTACGTTACCAAGTATCTAAAAACTAAAATTAATGTTCATAAGATGTGATTAACATGGCAACTGTAGTAAATATTTAAGTACCCATATAATATTATGATTCCCAAATCATAATTTCTACAAAAATCTTTTTTTGCACCTTGTATATACAAACTCTTAAATTGTCCAACTGTCTTGATAACCTCCATTACCTGTATTTTAAAAATATCGTAAATATTTAATAATTTAAGTGATATAATTTACCTTGACCTATAATAAGAAACTAATACTGTACTATTTATAAATAACATGTCATCGATTTTATAAAACATAAAATTATAGTGCTACATCGGTTTGTACCTTATATATTATAATGTAAAAAACAATTAAGTGAAATAAACAGGTTGAATGCATCGGGAGCACCATTGACCGTTACTTCGAAGACAGCTATTTAAAATTTGGTCAAATGTTAACGTGTATCAATTGTGTATTATTCACATCGTTGGTATAATAATAAAACGTTAAGCTATAGTACAGGTCGTTTAAACAATTAGAA
Organism: Pharmacophagus antenor; assembly: GCA_018245475.1. Classification (NCBI taxonomy): domain Eukaryota; kingdom Metazoa; phylum Arthropoda; class Insecta; order Lepidoptera; family Papilionidae; genus Pharmacophagus; species Pharmacophagus antenor. Next base: position 4,326 of record DWQX01003189.1, read on the forward strand.
AGTTATAGTTTACATGAAATTTCACTTATCGTATAGAAAGATGCACATGAAGTCAAATTAGCGGCGCTCAACTTGTTACATTTTCCATTATACTGGAACTGGAAATGCTGTGATAACGTTAAAACTCAATGTTACCGCAATAATGAAACAGGTGTTTTTATCCGTTCTATATAAAATCTGTATTTAATTTATAGAACCAGTAAATGTTATTTAAACGCCATCTAGTGAGTAATCACTTTATTACTATCTGACTGCATAACTAATCCATAAACAATCTTAAGAAAAAATGCAGGATGGCACTTATTCTAAGAAGATTTTTAAAAATATAGATGGCGTAAAAGCTTAGTTGCAATATTTAATTATTTAGGTAACTAAAACATGATAATTAAGGAAACAATCACTTATTACAAAAAAAAACATCGTTTTAAAGGAAGGGAGCACTTATGAAAGTTGAGTAAAATTACTTTAATAAAATTTTTAATATGTACGATAATCATCCAAATCAAGTCAAGCAAGTTTAGTTCAGTCTGTCACAGTCAGTGACCGAAGGAGATCGTGTAAGGGGTAATTTTAAATTACTCAAGAGTACACCGCAAACTTCGTCTAATACAGTAATTAGCTTTTGACTATGAACAACATAATAAATTAAAAAGTAATCAAATTTCAAAATAAATCACGAAAATAATAAACGCGAATGTTTAGTTAGTTTGTTTGACTTTTAACAAATAAAATTTAAATTGCTGTGAATTCGCGGTATCCTAAAGCAGTGTTAGTATTATTTGTGAGTGTATGCCCGTTATTAAAAGAATATGTTAACATTTGGACGCCAAAACCAATTAACATTTATTTGAAATTGGATGGGATAATACTACTGGTAAGTTTCTCAGTTTTACTTCAATACAGTTTCAACAAACCTTTAATACATTAAAAACTTGTTCATAGATTTTATATAATAGTTAGACTTTAATGTTTATTACATTTGAGAAATTGTTTTTAACTGAGTGCAGATTTAGTGAAAACTTGTTTAATATTAAATCTGAGAACATTTCAACACAGAGAATGGTTTTTAAATCAAGGATATGTTTATCACAATATGATAAAAAAATATATTAAATTTATTTATTGATTAAAGGCATGTAAATTTTCATATGGCTTTAGTTTTATTCAGCAATATGATGTATGAGAAGACGATCGAATGTTGCACAACCTTATAATTCTGTATTGACCATGACAGATGTTCTCCGGCACAGGCCTTGTATTTATGATTGGGTACCTTCGCAAAATACATTTGACAGGGTTACACGCAGAAAGTTATAACTTTTTTTTAAAAATAAATTTTAAACTACAATTTTATTTTTTAATTTTTTAATCATTTAATTATACTAGGCTCTTAATTGCGCAAAAGCGTCGCCGATAAAAATCCTCAAAGAATTATTTTTAATTTAATACTTATAAGAGTAAAGTTAAATCCATATTACGTGGAAAGTGTTTACTTAAACTAGAAGAAATAATAGCTTACAATTTTAACTTCTTTCAGAAAATTTAACATTTGAAACTATTAATGTTATTGTAATTGTTTATTATGAAAATACAGAAAAAAAATTAAACAACACAATTAACCACTAAATTTATTAAAAAATGATCTAATTTATCGCAGAAATATCTAAAATATTGTAGTGACAACCCTATGAATTAACGATTTAATAATCTAACATTTTATGTTCAACAATGTTTTGACAAAAGTCATTAGTTTTGTCTTTCAAAATAAAGAAAAAAATTTTAAATTTATGTACAAATAAAAATTAACAATGGAATGAAATCTTCTATAAAATAAAGAAATGATATAGTCTTAAAAGTTAACAACCGTACTTTGGCAGATGCAGCTTTTTAATTGTTTTATACCAATACACGAAGAGTTACTTAGTATTCTAACGAAGATGGTAATTAAAAGTTATTACTTAAAGTTATTTTTTGTCAGTTTTTTTCCAGTAGACGGAGTGTTGCGAAATGAAATTACGAATAATAATTATTCAAATTTTTAAAAGAAAGTGCGTTCACCTTATAATAACCAGTGTATAATACTATAAAATCCTACTTAAAATTCATGGCTAAAACACTAAGCACGATTAGCGTGGCATAGTGGTTTACCTGGTAACATAGAGATCTCAGGTTCAATTTCGGGGCCACATAAACAATGAAGCCTGGATAGTGGTACAATATTTTTAAACCCACCTTGCTAGCTATCACACTCAAAGTCAATCTGCCGCCACAACAGCATTGCTCTATTGCAGTGGCCATACATGTGGGAGCCAGTCCTCTGGATGAGAACACCTCGCCATCTAAGGCCTCATTGCTATTTTTAACATCGTGTCAATTGAGTCCAAAGTTGGCCCACTGAGCATAAATAAATCTCAAAAGTTTCAATAGTAATAAAAATAAAAAAGTCAAAAATTGACAGACTTTTGTAATGCTCAGAAACAGAAATACGAGTACATCTCCGTAGTACAAGAAATACGAAACATAAAATGGACGTAAAATGTACGTACGAAATTAATTATTATATTTATTACAATTGAACGTCACTACGTTATAAATATTCAACAACTATGCACTTCTGATAATTGGTCCCCCAAAAATTATTTACCTTCTAACGTTAAAGGAAAAATAAATTTGTATGAATCATTCGACAGATATCAAATACAATATGACTGGTTATAATGGACGCTGGAAACACAATCGCATTAAATTTCTGCCATTACAAATAGCTTAGTCTTTTAAAAAACTGAAAAAAAAAACTAACAATATACGATCAATTGTAATATGTTCCCCTAATAAACGCCATTGCTAATGAAGTTGATATTTCCAAGTACAACCTGCCTAAATTTTAAGAGGAACTGTGATATATTTCATTTATTAATCCGATGCTAAGATTTTTTTTAAAGTCATTTTAATATTATTGTCCATATTTATGATGAAAAGAAATTATACCTCACTTCTCTTCTGTTGGCTATTGGATAAAAAAAGATTACAAAGAAATCGCAAGCATGATTTTCAATTATTAATGGCACTTTAGTTTTGAATGAAATTTCGTGCTGACACACAGAAACGCTTTGCCTCCGCAAATAAAACTGTTACTCTTATATTTATAGTCGTGATCACTGGGCACGACGGAGAATGCCAAAAGATAAAGCGTTTCGGGCGGCTATCTGTAAAGTATATTGTGGCCAGAATATTCTGAGCGAGCACGCTTTACCATCTACGGCTTCACTTTCACAGAACATCATGTGAAATAGACTACAAGTATTAATAACATGCCTATAAAAAAAAAAACGCCTGCCTATCAAAAAACAAAATATTTAAAAAATATTCAGTTTCAATGAAGATATCATTATACCAAATCAAAAACCTGGCTTGCTCTACTAAAGCAATGCAATGAACATAGTGAAACACAATGAAAACAGTACAATCTCATGAGGCTGCTACGAAGGTAAAAGGACTACAAGGGGTGGAAAATCCCATCATTTTATAACTTTTATTACGTAGGTGTAAATTTAAGGATTTCGGGGTTACCATTTAGCATTAGTTGGTTACAAGATTTGTAAAAGCTCATTACGAAAATATGTCGCAGTGAACAATACGAATATATTAATGAAGCAATGAGATTTCATTTATTTTATTAACTATTTTTTATTGTTTGCATATTACTCAGAAGGAGCCGTATTATTTACGATTTATGACCCTATTTTATCTCTATCGCAAAAAAAAAGAAAATTCTTCCGATAATAGCACAAAGTATTTGCAAATCAGTGTCAAATATTTACCATGATAATATTAAGCAAGTTTTTTGTTTCACGCTTGTTACCATCGTCTGAATTTTCTTTAGTTGCCGAAACACCGTTACGATATCACGTTGGTCAATACCAATGACATGGATGTCTAGCTCAACGTCTAGAGGTCCTATTTTTTCCTAGTTGATGAATTTCCTATTTAGTTTTTAGTTGAGGAATTTACATTATCACCTACTGTTCAAAAACTATTTATAATTAGCTCTTTTACACTATTAAAGCCCATTAAAAATAAGAGAGTAATTTTATTTTGTAGATTATTACACAGAAGATATTAATGACGTAAAGAAGGGTCTCATAAATCCGCACTCACATATTAGTCCTTTTCTAGTCAGGTTTCAGGAGTAATGTAAAAAATTATACTAATTTCAGAAACACAATGTAGCAATTTAATCAAATTAACAATTAATTCTATAAATGTTCAACCATTAACACTAACCAAATTTATTACTACATTGCTTTAATGATATGAAAAATAAAACAATTTGAACAAGTGCAGAACTAAGCGATGAGGCCATTAGAAATATTAAATATTCAATTAATTAGAGAAAAAGTAAGTTATAAAAGGGACATTCAAAAACAAATTTCACAAGAAGCACGCGCCGCCATATTGCCAAGCGATCCGTCATTGTTGTCCTAACAATAAATGTGGGTTAAAAGATCAACTGCCAATATAGCTTTGTGCTTACCCACGTTCGGGCAAACGGGAAGAGCCAATTTAAAAGTACGAGGCCAATTGTCGAGTGACGGACGGTCCACACTTAATCTCACGCCTTTGTACCTGACGCGTGTATGATCTTTCATTCAATAAAACTCAATCTCGATCGATGGCGGAACTCCAACACAAGTTCAAAAGCCCGGGATACTATTTAAAGGATAACGTAGACTAGAACTTGTTAATTAAATGTCGTACAAAATCTTCATAAGACCGATAATGTATGAAAGGAAAGAAAATTACATCATACAATGAGGTTTTATTATATAAATATACATTTTACATTTTGGGCCAGCCCTGCAAGGACGCCACTAATCTCTTTAAAACCGATATCGAAAATATAGTAAATTTTTCGACAGTGTAGGACTTTTACTAGGTGTCGAATAGCGAGGATCTTACCCCTTTTTTATTCTTAATAAGAATGGATCATGCGAATGTCTCGGTTAGAATTCTCATTAGTTACTCATTCCTTCGGAGCCAATAACTAGGGTCCACAAATACCAACACCTGCCTGCGATAAAACAAGAATGTTGACTATGTTGATGAAAGACTTATATATTAAGTAATAATACAAAAATGTAAGTACCTGTCCTACCCATTCATTTGTTATTACGCACAGTAACATTATTAATATTCGTTGGGAAAACATTATTTTTTATATATTCAACGTCACTACATGTTATTTGAAATAAACACACATATAGTTTAGGTGTGCATAGTTAAAACTAAAACATTTTGCCCTCACGATTCTTCTACCATATAAAGTGCGCAGTTCTCTACGAATTGGTGAAAACAAGTCGCCAGTCAATCTTGGGACATAATGCACTGGGCAGAAGCGGTCAACTCATTGTCTTGCTCTAGCATTAAAACTTACACCCGAAATTTTTAGTCTGCCGTCATTAGTAATTAAAGACTTTCATCTACATGCGCTATGGAAATTTGATTGGTAAAGTATATACTGGTCCGTTGGCGTAATAGTAGTAACTCTGCCTCTTAAACCATGGTCGCGAGTTCGATTCCCGCTCAGGACAAACATTAATGCGATGAACATGTTTGTGCTGCGTGTGGTTGTTTATCTATATATAAGTATTTATTTAAAACTATCTATGTATGTATATCTGTCTGATATCCCATACTACAGGTGCTGTTTACAGCTATCATGGGATCACAGTACATGTGTGAAATGTCCCAGATATTTATTTCCATACTCTACAAATTCCCTTAATGCTTGTTCGTTTGTTGTTGACTGCCTCCTTTGCGCAGAGGTTAACGGTTTGCCCTTGTAACACGGAGATATTGGGTTCGATTTTCGGACCACAGGTGAAGTGGAGTCAGAACGGTGACACGGTTTTTTGAACCCACCCGGCTAGCTACCACCCTCTATGTCAATCTGCCGCCACAACAGCATTGTTGTGCTTCATGTTAATGAGGCCGTATCCTTGTCATCTGAAATCAGGTAAAATCAAGATTAGCACAAAACTGATAAAAAATATACTGTTTTCCAAACATTACTTTTATTTTATTTTCGTGCATTTATCTAACGTTCAATATTAATTTTAAAATAAATTTAATGTTGTCCATAAGACGTTTGTTAAAGAACGTAGAATATACACACAAACTTCTGTACACCCACTATTTTGTGCAGAGACCATAGCCACTACATAAGTGCACCGAACATGTTCCGTTTTCTTAATGTCTATGATTTTGTATCTTAACTAAGCTCCATTAACATTCAAGTTCGTGAATAGTAAATTGGGGTGTTTAAGAACCAGTCGCTGTGCACTTAAATGAAGATTCAAAGGTCAATCCAGCTGGCGCAACTGTTGATCATTTTAACTCTAGCATTGATCATTACATGCGAATAATTCGACAATTATTTTGCTAAGGTCGATACCTTTTCAGTAGCTTACATCAGCCTTTGCAATTAGCTCGTTTATATTCAATGATATTTTTTTCTTATGACATTAAAAAACCATCACATCGAAAGAAATAAACTGTAATAGAAATTTGTAGCTTGGATATCACTAGTTTCAGGGTAAGAAGGCTTAGGTTATTATTAGTTTGAATTTTTAAAATTGGTTTCCTTCTTGCTCGTAATTAACTACCTTATCTAAATAGATAAGAAGTGTATAGATATATTTTTAAAACCTTTATCATTTTAATGTGCTAATATTGTCAAAATTTTCCAACATGCTGATCAAGACATTATTAAGAAATTATTAATTGCACAAGATTGTTTAAATTTTCACCGAAAGTCTAAGAAGTCTTAAACTGGGCAACGGACAATATATGGATTAAAAAGTCACTAATATAATAATGTCTTACAAAAAAAAGCGACGATTTTTTTGAAACCTATCCTATCATTGATCCCGCGCAAAAATCTGAATCGACTATAAAACTAGAACTTATTTTGGCGACATAGAAAAGTCTGCATCCGTCTCTTATATTCCACATATCTTTCATCATCACTTCAAATCTCTATAATTGATTCAGCAATTTTTGCTCGAAAACACAACAAACTTTATACTTTAACACTTTATTAATAATAATATGATAGTACGGATTCTTGGTATATTAAAGAAGATGGTATCATTCTTGCAATAAGCTTTAGTCAAGCGTGCGTTTGGTATCATGCGGCGCTTGTCGGATACTCCGCGAGGGCCCCCCGTGTTATGAATACTGATCAGCGGTTGCCTCATTGTCGACTTTTTTTTTTCATTCTTAATTCTTATTCACCATACGTGAAAGGGAATTAGAGGCTGCTGTCGGATGCGGGCGATGATATTGTTCCTTCGACCCTCGCTGCCTGGTTGTGAAGGTTGGAGAGCTTGTTTGTATCGTGAACCAACTTTCTGCGACGTTTTAAAAAAATGGCACTAAACGTAAGATCATTCATTAAAAATAAATTTTCATTTGGGAATCACTAGCATAATTTGTATTGCGCGAAACTTTATAAAAAGATTTAAGGAGTACAAAATTAGGCTAATAAGAGTTTATTGGTGAAGGACAATGATCCTCAAACTTTTTTATGTTGTCGACGATTTCGCGTGTTTCTCGGTTTGTAAGGAACTTACTAATTATTGAATGTTTCCTAATTCAAAATTCTCGATTTGCCGTCATGGAATCCTCTATCGTGTATATCTCATGAATCTCCATTTGTTACGTTCAAATGGACCGCGTCCAAATTATTATCGACAATATTGACAACTTTTTATATAACTGTGTATCATAGGTGTAAGCAAGGGCGTACCTACAAGGCAAGACCAACTCTTAAATACTCGACTACATATAAAAATATTAATACATGAAGTGTTTTTTTTATTATTTTATCATTATAATCGTGTTTAGTATCAATTATGATTTATTAATTTTAGTAAAGTATATTGCTTAAATGGGGTATGCCGGTCTTTCGCGCTTGTATTCCTATACCGCCACAGCAAGACCCCGTTTGCTGCTTAAGTAGGTACAAACGTAGCGGCCTTTTCTGCACCACCAAGCAGCTGAGCGAATTAAAAATTACTATATGACACTGTGACTTGTCAAATTACTGCTCTAATGAGACGTAACGCTATATGCTTTCTTCTCTGTTGTCTTTAACAATGTGTTGAATTATATAGCAATATGTACACATTCTAAACATTACTTTTTTATTATCAACAAGCTAATCATTCGCGAACAGAAATATAGCATTCGATTAATATTCGTTATTACCTATTATTTTCATATATAAACGTTTTAATTGATAAAAATTGTTCTCAACTGGTTATACTTTATTTGTATCCTAAAATTAAGGTCAAAAGCGTTGTTATTATTTTACGCATAAACATTTTGAATGTTGAATCACGGTTTTGTCAATAATTTGAATAACAGCAAATAATAACGAAAAATTTTGTAACAAAGAGGATTTGATTCTATGTAACCATAAAATATTCATTCGAATCGACACCTGTTCAACGGCCTTGCACTCTAACTACGCAATTTTTAAGGCTGTTTCACACCAGCGATAGAACTGCCGGCTCGCAGCGCGCCAACGAAAACCAAATAACTTTACATTAAAAGTAACAAATAATGATCAACCATGAAACTCCATTGTTTAAGTTTTTTATACATATATTTATTACATAATGTTAGCGACAGATCCTACGTCGAAATTCTCGTTAACTTTCAAACAAAGATGTTTGTATCGCTTACGATAGGAGATGATTCATAGTTATAGATCTATCTTCCCGAATCGCTGCCTACATCATTAGTCTATTATTGATTACCTCCATAATTTGCAATCTACTACAAAATTAAATGTGTAAAAAAAATAAACCTTTTGGATAATATAATATAGTTTACGATACACCATTATAAACACAAACACCTGTAACGACTTCCACATGTTACACATGTGTGCAGCAAACGTGACCTTAGCTAAAGTAGGCACGTCTAAATAGATGCCGCATTTAAGCGTTAATCACTAAGAGATTGTTAATTGGTCATAAAGGAAATGCACTTCGCGGTTTCAAGATTAGAAGCGTGTTTACCTTTTAAAACTAAACAGACAGATATCAATTTTCGATTATATAGTGTTAATAATTAAAACAATAAAGTTAATTGTCTATTGACTATTTTTATGTTATCTGTGCTGCCGGTTGTATTGATAATTGATTACTTTTGTGACCGCTGCGTTTTCTTTAAAAAAGTTTAAAACAAAATATTTGAAATATTATATAACACGATTATTTTATATAATAATTTGTGTTCAGTTATTGCATATATTTTATGTGTATTTATTCGTTATGACTGCTTTCCAGCTTAGTTGTGAAAGTATCTGACTACTACAAGCTCAAAGTCCAGTTACATTTTTAAAACAACGGACATATCTTCATGTTTGCGGAATATACTATAAATTTATGTTTCCATATTTGATTATAATAGTAAACGAATTAAGAAAGTACTAGGAATTACATAATAAATAATCATTAATAGCGGTACATCCCACCTTGCAAGATTTCAGTTAATCTTAATTTTGAAGACCCAGTCCGAAAAGTACAATTTACTTTATATAACAGTCAAATAATAAAACGTGTTGAGTGATTTCTCTTTATAGAACACGTAAAACGTGTCTTAAACAACCTTTAAAATCAGTCAGTACATCAATGAATTAGTAAAAGCAGCAAACCTTGACAGAATAACAGAAATATCTGTATACTTTTGTAGTACAGTTTTCCTTTTAGCATATAACTCAATCTAAATCACAAAAATCCAAGATTGTGGAATTTAAAGCGATTACTTAATGTTTTATTAGATTATCTATAGCAAAGACGCTTTTAAATATTCACGTTAATAATTTTCAATATCTTTATTTCTGAACCGTACTTAAAATCCATAAAAATCGAATTGATTAATGAATGTGTGTCGAATATAAAACAGTTAAATTAATGAAATCGATTAAAGTTTTCCGAAATAAACAAAATGACATAAATCTAAATATATCTCTGTAATATTTAATTTAATTTAAAGGGGCTATAAATTTTATTTGAATTATACCCAAATGTGAAATTAAATCAATTTAAATTACTTTGATACTTATAGGAAATGTATAATGATATTTTTAACTAAAACTTTAATAAGAAACTAATTACACTTAAATCTCAGAAAACTGTGTGATGTATTTTATTCTTACTATTAAAAACTAAAGTGCGGTAAAAAATGTGAGATTTGCATTAATTTATTACGAAGGTCAAAATTAAACGCTCGTAATGACCTAAGCATCGCCTTTACGTCATCATTCACGTTTTTGTCCTCAGTTCCGTGTTATTCCACCAGTCACGTTTGGACGTTTCTACAGAGAAACTGAGTACGCATTCATTTTGTATTTTATACATGCAATTATGATCTTTTCGTGTATAAAATTAAAGATATAAATTGCTTGCTCATGTGAATGGTCGCTTATGGAATAGCAAGAATTTAAGATTTTTTTTAAAAAACCAAATTAAACTACGTGAATATGTGGTGGTGTCGATATAATTTTTTTTTTTGTTCTGTTATTATGCCCAACTATATTAATGAAGGGAGACATAGTTTGTGAAATAAGTTAGTTAAGGTGACGTGTCATTCTGTCTCTACAGGCAAAGAGCAGATTGTCAGTGCTAACGTCCATCCCATTGTCAATATTACTTAGAATCAAATATGTGCTACTTGCAAAAACCAACTATTTAAATAATTCACTCATTATTTCATGTTAAACATACAATCTGTTTAAAACAAAATTTATTTTATTATAAACTAACTATATAATTTATATCATTCATTCGTCGCTAAATATTTTGAAATTCTTAAACAGCTCTGATTATACGACCACCATTACCCTTGACATTATATAAATAGATGGATTACATTCATGTTAGGTAAAAAAATGGCACACCTTGTTAGCTTCGTAATTTGATTAAATTAGAACTTTAAGTCCAGATTATAAAGAACATTTCCGTAATTCAGGTCCGTTCAAAAAGGCATTTCAAAGTACAAAAGATTTGAGGTGGAGAATCTAAATTTTAATAAATTACATTGAAGTAATAAGTGTTCAGATTTGGTCTGTCCTATAATTAATGCTTCAGCATAGGCAGTACTATTTATACATGAATGCTATTAAATGTGAACGTCATTTAAATCTATCCTAAATAATTGTAATTACATTTATATTTTCTTCTTTTTTTTACTAGGTTTTGTGCACTCTCATATCGATTACAACTCCCCAAGGATGATCCAAGATAGTCCATCTTATGCACAAAATATTGTGTAGCTAAGCATATAAAGCAAATAAATAAAGTGTTTGAAGCTCGTTACTACAAGATGAGGGACGAGTTTCTTTCAAACTACGAAATATTTATTATGTATAGGTATATCGAAGAAGTTATTTAAGATTGATTAAATGCCTTCAGAAACCGCATCTCCGATCAATTCTACGTCAAACATCTTTACGAAAAAGACTTTACTTAATACTATTAATAGTAATAGTAATCAAGAACAAGGACGTCTATAATGAATTTTTTACGTACTTTTTAATGAAGTCATGTGTATGTCGAAATAATCGTGAAGAAGGCGAATTAATAGATAAAAAATTAAAGTTTATATACATGATTTGTTTGATTACACTGCCTAACCAAAGTATACATTACGGTTTACGGAAAACTTAGTAAGTTAAAACGGCCAGTGTTTTAAACCATAAAAAATAGAATAAAATCTTTTTGATTGACGCAATTAACTGAAAATCTCGTGTTCTACCAGTTGTAGGAACTTACAATAAAGTAAATTGTTACATTTTCAGATTTTCGCCAATACAATAATAGATGGTTAAATTTTAATAATTGAAATAAAAAAATCTTTTAATCTATATAGGTAAAAATGTGTCCATTCCTTTCTCATTCAACAGGGCGATTTATGTATTAAAAAAATATTCCGTAGTTTCTAATTAATATTTGGTCACGTAATTACTGACGATAATTTAACTAACTTGGCCAGAGTTAACTGCGAAATTGTCGTTACGTAAGTCAAGTCGGTCAATGTCTTGTACGGGTTAAACACGTTGAATGTAGTTCAATATTACTTCCCGCACAAGTGTATACTTATATAACATTACATTTATATTTGTATATTATTGTCAAGTAGATAAACGAACTCCGAACATCGAAATCGTTAATTTGTCTTACATTTCTTGTTTTGTGATGAAATTAATTTTTTTCTTATTTTAGAGACTGCCGTCGATAAGCGCGAATTCAAAATTTCATTGTTCTCCAACACGTTTCAGTCACACCTCTAAATATTTACGTACATTTCAATGAACTTATGTCCTTAAAGCATTGTACCATTTTTTATCATTTAAGAAAAATGTTCTTCTTCGATTTTAATCTGTGAAAATCATTAATGCTTGAAATATGTATTTGTATACGTATTATTAAGGTTTGTTCACTTGGAAAAATTAAAACACTTTTTACGTTACTTAAATTTATTCCTTGCATAAAGCTAAGGTCACAAAAGTATAATTTATGTGTGCTATTCTTTACCACTCGACCAGGGTTGCAGTCGGAATTACATTGGATCAGGTTTTAAAAATTCGTAAAATGTTGCTGTTCTTGAAAATTGATATCCAAAGTATTAGCAATCAATAGCTTTATTAAGAAAAAACTAAATAATTTATGATAATTTATACAATGTTAAATATATCCTTTAGCCATCGATTATAACTAAAACCCATGTATTATGTATGAGGTCACCGACCCCTGAATAATTCGTTTATAGCCTCTACTAAGGTTTTTGGTTTTGGAAGTGAGATAGCAATTGGTAAACTTCACAAGGATTTATATACACGTCTATACGCCTTATGACTTGCTCCAAACCATATGGTTGAAAAAATTTTGATACCAGACGTTATTATTACATGAAATTTAGACATTTTTATTCATAGCCTTTCTAGATGTTCTGTTGTATCAAGGTAGTAGACTCGGTAGTTGTTTGAACAACATCCGTTCCATGAGGCTCAAGTAACTTCCGATGTAGATTTTTTATAGAGATCTTTGAGTGATATAAATATTATGTACATAATCGCTGTAAGTATCTAAATTACGTATATACCTTGAAAAATGTTTTTGAATTACGGAACGACATTTCCTCCTATTAACCGTAGCTTTCCTTATAAACCACACACGGCAGTTGTAACCTTGATGCAGTATTCAACTAAATTATATCCTTAACGAAGCCCTAACGTGTAAAAACTATATTCGTTTTAAAAAGATGATAATTCGCCAATTAGATACGTTTTGTTTACTTCAGTATTTTAAAGAATATGAAGTTTATAAAAAGAAACAGAAATTTATAAATAAATCAATAAAATACCTAAAATATAAAATCGGTGAAGGAGAAAAAAAATTCTGCCGCCATAACAACATTGCTGTGTTCCGGCAATCATATATATGAAAGCCAGAAGTATTCTGGGCGAAAACGCTTTACCATCTACGGCCTTTTTCATCATCATTAATATCAGGTGAAATCGAGGTCAGTTGTTAACTCATAAAATATTTAAAAAAGAACGACTTGGCAGATAATCGATTACTTAAAAAAGTCACATAATATAGTTAAAAAAGTATATTTAACGATTTGGTCAAACAAATCCTACATGACATACGATCGGAGCAACAATGAAGGTACTGCGTATAATAAATTTATTGCTTAAACCATTACGTATATATTAATATTGACACAATGCATAAAATAAATAGTGTTACGTGATAATGTACGGCCTGCGTTGGCGCACGTCGTAACAGTAGTTACGTAACGATATCCTGTCTGAAGTTGTCGAGGTGTCCTTTCCACGCACAGTTCCTATGCAACGTAGTAATTTTTAAACCTTTTGTAATGGTCAATAAGACCGCAATATTAACCCTCTCCGGTCCGTGCCCTTGTTGCGGGCACATATGTAATACTCACGAAGAGACAAGCACATCTTCTTTTCTTCCTTAAAATATTTTTGAGTATAAAACTTACTAATAAACAACTGGACAAATGTCCTTGTGTACTAGTGGTGCTTCAAGCCCCGTATTGAATACGAAAATAACAAGCGGCGTGTTTGCTTGTACACTTATCAACAAATATTGCCAATCGCTAAGGGTTATCATCAACAAGTCAATGTATGCTTCATACCTGTAATGAGATATATATCTCCTCAATTTAATGATACAAAACTCATGAAGCGAGAAGCAATTCTATTAAGGCGGTAATCCCTTTCCGATAGTACTGTATAACAAATCGATTTAAACGCATTTTACTTAATTTATAAACCTATCACGGCTATATATATATATATATATATAT
>DWQX01003190.1:0-18735 GCA_018245475.1 Pharmacophagus antenor
CGCCTCTACACAACGCCCCCATTTTCTTTCTGGGTCTCTTACCGCCCCCCCTTGAGACCTGCAGCGCCCACAAGGGGGCGTTATCGCCCACTTTGGGAAAGACTGCTGTAGATTGATAATATTGAATGACTGCATCTTGACTTCCATTTAGCAAATATTACATAATTTCTCTAAGTTGAAGAGATGTTTTCTGTTCTGCATTTGGGTGCTGGCAATTTTATAATATAGTACATGTGTTTTTTTATACCACCGAAGAGTTTTTTATAGCATTCCATACGTTTTTTGGAATCCCTTACAATATTAGGTTTGATGGAGACTTCTTCTGAATCAAAATTGCTGCCTTTTGATATATCGTCATCCATTATAATAATATTATACTAAAACATAGCAAATTCGAAAAAGGAAGTCGAGTCCTGTTACCTTCCCATTGCCAGCAACAAATATACTCATCTTTGATTTTATGTTTGTAAATGATTATGTATGATAATATACACTCTAAATATAAATTGCAATGGGAATGACTTCATATGATTTTGGCTTAGCAACAAATGGGCTAACAATTGTTGCAATATTTCATTACCAAGCAAGCAATATTTCAGGGTCTACACATTTATAAATCTATTGTTTTAGCTACTGAGCAATTTTAATTGTAGAGTAAATCTGTAGTTTATAGTTAAGATTGTAAAATTTGAAATTACAGCAATGTTTAACATACCATTGAAAAAAAAAGTTAAGCAAAAAGAGTCCTCTGCTATATAAAAATTTAAGTCAATTTGATAATAACTACAAACTGCAAATCCTTTGTTTTAATGAAACCTTTAAAATTTTTTTAGATTATAGATCATATAAAAAAGTTGACAACTTACAGATGCTAATATCATGCCTTTAGGTTTAATTCTTTCCACTTCATCTAGTGATTTACTAATCTCCTGCAAGAGTTCGAGATTCAAACTGTTCACAGGTGGTCGATTCATTGTTAATATAGCAATACCGTTAGAATCAACAGATAAGTCTACTAAAGATGAATTTTGAGTGGCCATGGCCCTAGCACATGGTAGCATGTATTTTGTTGATTTGACCAATTTCCTTAACAACAGCATCCTGAAAGAATTATCATAAAAATCGTAAATAAATGTTTTCATTTTCTAAGCAAGAATAGCATAGAATAAAATTATTACAATATTTTTGTTGCGTTTTTTAATATGAATGTTGAGAAGATATTGATGGTATACATTAAGAAAAAATTTAAACTCCTAAAAGTTATTTGTATCTCGATTTAATTGATTCAATCATTGATATACAAATATTGCACTGTATTTATTAGTACATACATCTAAATTAAAATATCTTTTTATTGTTGTTAGTATAAAACGGAATAAAATAAAATATGTATTATTTTAATAAAAAAAATGTCCAAATACACCTTGCTTTTGAAATAATTAAATTTATTACCTGATTAACTTTTAATAAACCTTTGATCCTTTGTATCATAGATTAATTTTAGTATATTATGCTCCGTTTAACAGAACATGAATGCTCCTCTGTGTCGTTTGACGTACATTATTATATTCACATAAAAAACAGAAACTTATTTTTAACATTTCAAATATATTTTATCCCTTTTTACAATTGTAGTCACAAAAATTCCAAATTAGCATAACAAGGAGCGCGTTAATTTGTTTAACATGTTGTATTTAAATTGGTATTTAAGAAATATAAGAGAGAAGCTTCCACTTGTTAAGCCTTGTGAAATTAAATAAACTTAATTTTATTAATATATATCTCTCTGCGTTCAATTCTGAGAACTATTTATTGCATAGAACTGAGACTACAATAATTTCGTCTGATTTTATTAAATAGTCACACTGGTAGATGGAGCTGAAACACTGATTAAACGTCAATCTGAATATATTGCCGAAGCGATGAATGAAAATATTGCTTTTAAACATAAAAAAATATGTAATAATTCATAAATTAAAAGAACTTAGACTCGTTTTATATCGTTTTTTTGTTTATTTATCTTAAACTATCCACATTTTCGACTCACAATGTCTCTGGAACAAACTGCTTGTGATGGTAAGTCGTGACTTTTTTGAACGAATTTAGTAAAATACTGTGTTTAAAAAATAATACGATGTTATTAAATAATAAAATCATATGAATTAAGAAATTCAGCATGTACAATTTCATTTTATGGCTCCTGATATTTACATTCATATAAATGATTGATCTGTTAGATGCTCTTACAGACTTGAAGGCTTTTGAACGTCGACTAACAGAAGTTATTGCATGTCTTCAACCAGCCACTATGAGATGGAGAAGTGAGTGTTTTTATAGTTTGTAATTAATAATATAAAAATATTTGTTAAATGAACTAACAAACATAAAAAAATATGGTTTTCAAATGTAAATATTGATAAATACCTTTGTGTTTGCTAATTAAAATTACTGCTCAGATGGAATATTTTCATATTACTTTATAATTTTGACAGATTATGAGTTCCATAGCTATCTGATGTAGAGCTAAACATATCTTTTGTTCTTGAAAACTTTAACAAACGTTTATAAGACCAATATTTTCAGTACTCCTAGCGGTTGTATCTGTGTGCACTGCAATGGCAGCTTGGCATTGGTTGACAGATCCTCTCACACCAGTAGTGTCACTCACACAGTCACTGTGGAACCATCCTTTCTTTGCATTCACCTCTACATTCTTAGGTAAATAAAATTACTTTTTTTTTTATTAGCAATAGGTAAACACTCACCCTGACGTTAACTGACAATGAGTTCACAGATGGTGAAATATGTTTGTTGAGAATCTCTGGTTCACACAGGTATCATTGTTTTAACACACCTATGTTGTTATGTTGGCTGATTGACATTGGGGGTTATAACTAACCAGTAAGGTATGAAAAATTTTTACCACTGTCCAGTTTCATGTGACCTAGGATTTTAACCTGGGACGTCCATGTTGCAAGACAAGCAGTAAATTACTGTGACAGATAAAATTATTATATTGTTTAAATACAATTAATTATGGAAAGGAGCAACATCATTGGGTAATATTTCTGCTTTCCTGTTTGTGCATAGTTATATGAAAAATGCAGATTTTAATGGCAAATTTTGTAAAGATTACTTTTACTGCATAATAATAGATAAAATTTTACAAGGACCAAAATTAGAACACTTTATAAAGAATTTAGTTCTATTTGTATTGGATATTTTTACTCTATGGTATTATTTTTATTTCTAGACTATTAGTTAGGTTGCATCGAGATGTTTTAACATATATGTTTACAATTTTTTTTCAGTTTTGCTTTTCATGATGGGTGTACACAGAAAGGTGATAGCTCCAAGTATAATAACAGCTCGCACTCGTTCTGTACTTAATGACTTTAACATGTCCTGTGATGAAACTGGCAAGTTGATTCTAAAACCAAGACCAGCAAACACTTGAAAACATTTATTGTTTAAAGCATTGTAAATATTACATAAGTATTAAATGTTCCATCTTGTTTATATGATAAATAAAACAATAAGGGTTACTAATTCAAGTTTAATTATTTATGACTTTGGTGTATTTATTATATACAATACATAAATAACTACTAAATTTAATAGATCACCCAAATAGAAACATCAAATTAAAGATTACAAATCATTAGAATACATGAAAAGATATATCTTCATTTAACATAGCTGTATTAATATTTTTACATATTTTGTAATAAAATAAAACGGACAGAAAATAACATTTTTTATTAATAACATATAGTAGTTCATGCAAAATATAGTATTCATTAGAATTGTGCTAAATGTTACAATATTTGCACAAATTTGAGGTCTGGAGGTCTATATAATCTTGAATAAATGTACCCATTTGTTAATGCATATATTTCATAATTTATTTTACACGAAAATTGTTATACTCAAAACATCAAAGATACCTTAATAACATTATAAACAAACTACATATAAAATAATTCATAATTGTGCCTCTTATTAGTAATATTCACTACAAGTAACTTTTTCCGCACATGACCTTAACTGCTATAACATAAGCAAATTTGGTTATATAATATTATATTATTATTCACATAGAGTTAAAAAACATTTTTAGACTCTACATGGAGTGTGTATTAATCGATTTTCGGGAATTCGATACGGAAATACCTTCATAAATGTTGTTTATAAAAATAGATAATATGTGTTTGGGCAGTGTTTGTTTTGGATTTCATTTTTACAATTTATTTTATGTATTTCCTAAAGGTAAATGCAAAGGCGAGTGGTTAGAAAAATGTTACATTCCAATTAACAGGTATGGCCAATAAATTTATGAAGTTATATCAACAATACATAAAAATTACCTACTATATAAATAACTATATTTTTATGCCAATTCGTGCAAGTAATAGATTGAGATAATCACTTCAAGTCCAAGAAAAGTTTATACTAAAAATTTCTAAGCACTAGTCGTTTTTATAATTGTGCTACAGTTATAGATAACAACAATTAAATTACGTGTTTAATCTATAATTTTAAGGAGTAGAAATCATGTAAAGAATATTTCGAAACTATAGGAAAAGTAACTGTTAAGAGAATACAGACATGGCTGAAAATAATGACTTTCTTATTTAGATTGTAGCCTTGGAAGACTAAGGAAACAATATGAAAATATATAATCATTTTACATAATTGTCAACAGTATAACTTTTTAGCTCTATATTGTGCGCATATGGAGGTCGCGTGTATTATACTAATTTACTAACCAATCCTAATACATGCTATACTTTAACTTTGTTTGTAAATATCTCCTTATTAACAGATATATTATTCACTATCACTGCTTAGAATATGTTTTATACTATACATAAACAATTAAAACAAATATAAAACTTCATTCAAAATCACAATAGTAACTTGAAGGCAGTGGTGCATATACATATGTGAACATGTTACATAGGAAATTTTTCTTTAAACATAATTTTGGTATATTCATTAGCCTCATGCTCCAAGAAATACTTTTATTGAATACAATTCAAAATTATAAACAATTTTTTTTAACTGTCTAAACGTTAATAAAAATGTCCTAAGGTTGTAGCAAAGTTACTATTTAGAGATATATACTCTATTGTTATTAACAATTCTATAGTTGCTAGTAGCTCTAAAACGATTGCTAATAACTTTATTAAATGCAAAGTTGCAATATAAAAAACGGAATTAATAACAATTATATGATGATGTGTTTAACAATAATAAATGCATAATTAAGTGACAATCAAACAGATATACAGAGTGATAGAATAACATATTTTAATTTGATACGAATATAACTGCGAAAGATAGAGGGTTTTTTTAATAATTCTATAAATTTTATAGTTACACTCATATAATCTGTTATTTAATAATACTTTCTAAATTACCTTAATCAAAATTTTCATAGCTTCTTACAGTAAACCAGGTTTTAACCTAGCTTAGAATTTGTTGCTGATTCATAAATTCTGATGAATTGCGATGTACATACCTATAGAATTACACGAACCTTGCACATGAGTGGGGTAAGGGAAAGATTTCTCTGAAATAAAATAATTGTTGGCGGGAAATATTTTGCTTCTGAAGCGTATCATAAATACATATATTGTATTGAAGTCCTACACATGTACAACATATATTTATATGTAATAATCTTTTCGCTATCTATAGTACTTGAATATATTCTTTAGAATTGACAATGATACGTGACATGCAATAAAATTCTATTATCAAGTTAACGAAAAATTGCACTTTATGAAAACTGAAATGATAACGTATCGTGGCAACATCGACATCATTGCCTTTTCTTACTGTGTGTCTTCTCGCCATACCGATAATACTGTGTTTCAAGTAATTTTTGCTATCATAAAAAATCTAATCACATCTTATTTCATTTTAATATTTTCATTGAATGTTGTTTGCAAAACGTTATAGACTATTTTAAAAATTACAATCCTGTTCACTCATCAAACGCACCTAATTTCACACACATTCAATGGAAAAAGTGACTTTATTTTCTTACACAAACTTTTTTCTTTTAATAACTTACGGAATTAATAAAATAGGATGTTTCAGCATAGGAAGAAGTTCGATTCAAACGGTTTATATGTTTCCTTTGAAATAACTATGAATATCTTAATTTAATCATGATAATTTTACGGTTCGCCTATTTATTGTAGATCAATTTTACTCATTACACAATCTAAAATTTTAATACAAGCGTGAAAAAATTTCATAGATTTTATTTTATGATTTTCTCCAAAGGGTGGTATTTATCAGATCAACATTTTTTTTTTATTTGAACACAAATGCCTTCCAGAGTAAATTTCACTAGGTAATTCCTAGGTTGGATACCGCTGGTTTCTATTATTAATCAATTGCACAGACAAGACAGTCTAAGATATTTCTCAAACTACAGTAGTTTTGTCATCATTGTAAAGATTAAACTACAATAAACGGAGCATTCTGCTACAGCAACGAAAATGCACACTGACGAGAAATCGCCCCCTGGTATTTATTGTCAAATCATTCCCCACAGCAACATGCAAGGCTTGAATGGTGTCCTCACGCAGCCAGTAGGGTCCTGATGTTCTTCGGCGTCGACTGGTGGTTCAGGTGCTTGGTGGTGTACCGTAGTGCGTTCAGTAGGGGCTCTGCTTTCGCCGGCGGCTGCTGTTGCAGGAACTTCACGCAGCCCTTGACGTCTACAGACGATGAACGGCAAAATGCACCGGACGGATGCACCCAGTCGTACAGGATTATGAGGCCTACCATAACGCGAAGTACCAACAGCGATGTTTCCTCACGGCTGAACTGCGCGACTAGTTTCCTAAAAATAAGATGTGCAAAGAATAAGTAAACGATATAAAAATATAATTAAGCGTTTGTGATTTCTGTGAGAGTAAGTAGTCTAGGCAAGCACGCTTCGCTATTAACGACGTCATCATCACTTAATATCGGGTGAAATTGAGGTCAAGTGTTAGCACATTGCCGATAAAAAATGACATAAAACAATGAATATTATTAGTACACGGTTCTACCGATAACATGTATGGAAATATCATATGTTATTTGTTTATTTTAATTTTATAACGGATGATCGAATTTTAAATACGATTTAAAATGTAAATTTCTTAATATATAATTATTTTGTCAGTTGAATAAAAATTATGAAGAACAGTTGCAAATCTTTTAAGTTTACCCCCTCTCTAAAGATTTGAATTATGTTATAAGTGTTCACTGGAAAATCTTTGAGATATACTCTATAATGACAATCGCACAGAGTTTGGACAGAAATAACCATAATCAGTCTTAATTTTCTAACAAAAATGAAGCACAAACATTTCATTTTTGTTGTCCATTTAAAACAAAAGAATGTGTGGTTTTGGCGTAAAACTGTACCTTTGATTCTAGTACAATATATAAATTCATTCGTACTCTTTACGCTGATGCAAAATGTACACTTACAAATTCATGGAAATTGTGACTGGTTGATGTATTTTTAGGTATGGTGACACATATCTACTAAAGATATCTAGTATTTATATCGCTTGCACTCAATGAAATTAGGCGATACGGACGAAATATATCGATATATATAAACAAAATTGAACTCGATTTATAAAAGTAAAATTACTGCATTTTACTGCCCTATGCCTGATTCACGATTTTAAAAATCTATATAAGCTTGTCTTACTTGATAATCTGCGAAATTTCGACCGATTTTGATAGGATTTTCACTGAATTTACAGAAAATGCACCGGCATTAGCTACGTGGCATAGCTAATGCCGTTGTATTTAGGACTACTTCCACATAAAATGTGTAGATATTTAATTTATATAATATGAATGGTATGTACTATACATGTATGATCAGGTGTAAAGAGACATGATTAAACAGGCAAGAAAACGTCTTCAATTTTCAGGTAGTTTTAAAAAATTTAAAATCAAAGAAATATCAGTCATAAATTTTGTTTATTTCTCAACAAAAACTGTTAATGACAACTGTTTAAAAAAAAGTCTTTCACATGTTGCAAAAGAAAATGCGGAAGTTTTGGGTAGCCCGTGTTATGTTTGTCCAAACATCGCGGTGCGAGATTTATGGCATAATAAAACTAGGTGTATACGGATGTATGTATATTCGGTACGCCAGATCCTCGACGGTTATGTTATCATAGTAGGCTAAAAAATACGAAATATTAATTAAGTTTTTTATATATAAGAATGGTTTACGAAAGCTATATCATTTTATTGCATGAACAAATGATTTTTTTAGTCTAATCTTCATTTGGATACCTCCGTAAACACAGAAATTCCGAGATCGATTCCTGGGCCACATGAGTAGTGGAGTCGGCCACCCTAAATTTTAATCAGTCGCCAATAAAACCTTGGTGTTACGGCTGTCATACAGGTGAATCTACGGTATCATACAGGTGTCATTTTCACTTAACATGTGGTGAAATCGGGGTTGTATTAGTTCATAACCGATCAAAAATAAAATAGATTTATCGTCTAACGACGATAAACTACATCAATATGTGTAATCTAAAGGTATTCACCGTGGCTTTAGGTAGAAATTAAGTTAGTTTCCTTAGATTGACACATACACCATTTTTATAAATAAAACAAACACGTTTTAGGCACAATTAATATAGCCCTCTGTTCATATCTTTAATAAGAACCATTTATTAAAGTACTCATCTAGTTTACTTTATAGATATGTATACGTACAATCAGTGCTGATTTATACTCGTATATATTTACATATAAACAATTTCTTAAAATCTTCTACAACATAGTTTATCGTAAATGTTGCCTAATGCTAAAAATGAGCTTTTTCCGTTTCGTTACAACATTGACAGCATCATAAAATGTAGAATAAACTCCGCAGATTACAAGTTTAATGCAGGATGAAATAATATTTTTATTAATACATTGCGTATGTGAGGTGTGTCTTGTGTAAACATTTTAAAACGTTACGAAAAACGTTATTAGGTGTGATATAAGGCATATTTTTTTTAATTACGAATAAAATGAAAACAAGCATCGGCGATGTGCTATCATTATAATAATAATATAAAGCGTTTATTGTGTAAGACGCTCTCGGACTAGGTGGAGCGACGATCTAAGTATGTTGGCTGACAGACGCTGGAAGAGGGTGGCCGAAGAGCGTGGTCAGTGCCGTGCTCTTGGAGAGGCATATGCGCAGCAGTGGACCGATATAAGTTGACGATGATAATGACGATCTTCATTGAATATAGTTTCATTTCATTTGTATTTAATATTATGAAATACAAATGTAATTTTCATTAATTTCATTTAAACACCAATGTTAAATGAAAAAATAATAATTTCTGTAGTTTCCCAAAGTGACAATGAAGTCGTACATGGCGAGGCGTGCTCTTTGAGAATATAGTGTACAAATGTATTGCTTTATGTGGCTCAATAGTTGGTTAACAGGTAATGAAATAACTAGATCTGTTTAATGTAGCTCATTTGTAGAGAAATAAGTGCCAGGGAGATACCTATCTAGCCGGTATAATGACATAGTTAGTTATTCGTCCGGCACTAAAATGTTTTCAACGTATAGTATTATAATTAGTTAAATTTACGACGTTTATAAAGCTGTAATGCAATATGAGCTTGTAATTTTTATACGTATATAAACAGAAATAAGAGAGGACATGAATCACGGTAAGGCGCAAGCATAAAATTGAGTAGGCGACCTCCTTGTCCTATATAAAGGACATTATTAATAAATGCTTTCTGATCTTGTCGTCCCTGAAATGTCACAATGAATCACGAAATAAATCATTTCATAACATTTCTGTTTAAACAACCTAAATTAAATCTAGCTTGTTTTTATCCATTATTGTACTGTCAAAAACGTTTTCCTAACTTCACCTTACCTTGTATACCTTAACGTTGTTAAAGGTTATACATAAATATATAAACAAAATGTTAAATATCAATGAAAAAAATATGGGAAAGTTTATATAAAACTGAAGTGCAAAGCATTATTAGCGTATATAGCAAGTAGTGCCTTTTATCGCTTTCAAACTTACTACTAGCAAGTAGATAATGGGTACAGTTATGTAACTTTAGTTGGACGGCCAACGGGCTACAACCTAGATTTACACAAGGCAGGAAGTACGAACGTGAGCAATTAAGCTCTGACGGAAAATCGATTGTGATCACGGGTAAACGAGCGCTTTGCGGATCGCAGTATCAAAACTTTAAAACAGATTCAGGGACCAGAAGAATAACCAAGATACGTATTCGATTTCACAATGACCATGTCTGGTTTGGTATATTCAGGATTAATCAGAACATACCCAGCTTACATTAGTTCTGCAACTGTGAATCATATAAAGTTTGAATGGGGGTTAAACCTACATGATGGCTATTTAGGCGATGCAACCTTTGTTTAAATACATCGTTACCATCATTTACAAGCATTTCGTTTTAGTTCTGTATAGTTGCAAATATAAAATTTTCCATAATTATATTTAATTAACAAATAGAACGCAATTATTTTAAATATGAAAGTGGTTAATTTCCGAGATAATTTTTTTTTAAACCATAGCTCTAATATCCTTTATTTTAGTGTTGGTATTGGAGGGGTCTTCGGTTCAGCTTTCTGGGGTAAAGTCATGGTTACTAAGTTAGGCATTACTACTTACTAGAACCACCTTCGATTGTTACCCTAAGTATTTTACGGGCGATCTCGGGATCTATGATTCGAACGAAATTTTTGAGAGCCGCTCATAAACATTTAAACCATCATTACCAACCAAGTAATAAATAGATAAATAAATTAATCGACTGATTGTAAAAACACTTCGTTGCGACAGATAAAACGATAATAAAACTGGTGAGCTTGTTATTGTCGTAATAAAATTCGACTATTCTTTCATCCGATTCCCTAATGATCGTTCGTTATTTAGAATGGCGTTCGTTGTCATTCGTGGCGCGCGATCCATTGTCACTTTCAATGTTGGAGCGGGCCAATGTATCATCGTGAACGCTTGATAAGGAAGTGTAAGCCGCGCGGACGTCAGACGCTGGTCACGGTGACCAGCTGTCATCGTGTACACCGGATCCGGCACAGATTATCGGGATGCCGATGAATTTATTGGGAGAGAGTGGCTCTAATAAAAAATTCTATGGTCGTAATAGTTAAAAACACAATCTTTGCTGTAATTTCTTTCAATAGAGCACGCATTGGGAATCGATATAGATATTTCAATAATTATATTACACACTTAATCAGTTAACTGTATTGACAACTTACAACTTTTTATTCTTTAATATTCATTATGAAAATCAATAAATAAATTTAACGACCAAACGCTTGTACAAATTGCTAAAATGAAAATTAAATCGTGTAACTTATCATAATAACTTTTATATAACCTTTTAATTAGTATCAAAAATATCCAAAAACGTGTCTTTTTTATGATAGTTGTAGAACTAATCAAGATTAATTTAAACGCCTTAGAAAAAATTAAATAGGTTAATAATATGTATTATTATGTCTTAAGTGAAAATATTAAAATCATAATTATCGCATTCGAAAGTGTTTTTAAATATGGTATTATATATATATGTACATTTCATCACTATTTTGTCCATAAAATCAAACAAAAAAGTATTTCTCAATGAAAATCAAAGTATTTAACTATAATATTTACGATAAGATAACTCACATAGTAGCTGTTAGATAGTTATTTTTTACGATGATATGCGAATTATACACACGGAACGGTCAGTTTGAAATAATGAATTTTAGATACAAGTACTGCAGCACAGTCTTGTGACGCAGAGGGAATTTTAATAGGTACAGTGTGTCCGTATAGGGGTGTACGAAAACGCGAGCCCCGTACAATGGACGGTGTCGGCCGCGTATCTTATAACGAATTGTGCACATGCAAAGAACGGTTGCTTATAAATTCTGTTTTTATTATTGTCAAAGGGCTAACACTTGACCTCTATTTGAAATTATGTTAAGTGACAATAAGGCTGTAGATGGTTAAATGCGTTCGCCTAGAATATTTTGGGTCTCACATTCATTACCGCCTGAATATATTATAAGTGTTGTGGCGAAATATTGATATGAAAGGTAATAGCCAACAGAGTTCGAAAAAATCCTTCCGGTATCCGGAATTCAGTACTCATATGGCCCGGGAAATTAACCTGGGACCTCCACGTTACAAGGCTAAACCAATGTGCTATGGAAGTAGGCAGAGTGTGAAGCAGTATCTATCACGAGACTGCTAATACTTCCAGATAGTACATGACATATACGCCAAAGATGTGTGCAAAAGACTTACAAATATATTAAAATTAAATCAAATGCTTATAACATTGGTTTCGATAATCTTACATATTGTTTTCTTATAAAATAAGATAATTAAAAGGTACACTTGGTTGTAAGCCCACAACAATTCGGTGTTAGCAAAAATGTTTATACAACATTACAAAGAGTTTTTCGCAAAGAGGCGTAATATTTTTATTCTCATTACTTACGAGTCTTCCTTATTCACGGAATTCGACTCCTTCACTCACGCACAGTTTGCACACTTTCAAATTGGTGACAGAAGACGTTGTAGTATATACCTAATTAGATCTGATTTTACTTTTATATAGTATTTATACTGTATGCAATGCATATTTTGGTCAACGAGTTCAAGATATTTTTAACTTAATATCGTGTAATTCAACTATTGTAGACAGTCTCTAGCATAAGATAACTACCGCTTTACCTAGTTTTTATTAATTTATATATTACCTGTGTTGCTAAGATTTCTTCATTTTATTCAATTTTCATGTCCTTTTCATAGACGTATATAGTATACATAAATTTGTATGTTCTTAAAAGACATTATATTATATTATATTGCATCTTATTATGTCAGTTAATTGTTACTCCGTCGACATTATCGGCATACTTTGACTATGACTTGAGTCTATCGAAGTGTTGGAGATGCGAGGAGCCGTTAAATATTTATATATTATTCGTCTATTATTCAAGACAGAATGTGAGATTTGATGACTTTCTATTTTAGATAAAATACAAAAGTTTTAGATATAAATAACTGTGTTAGTTGAACATTTATATTCAGATCAATTAAACACTACAAGTATTTTAGTAAGATGTTGTGAAATAATAGATTTTTTGATAAACTATATCAATACAGAGCAGGAGCAAACAGGGAAGTTAAGCATTATATAATGGTTTCGTATCCACAAAATTCCACGAATCAGTATTGACTAGTCGTTCGTTTAATGCCACCGTGGTTGCAATTTTATCTTTAGGTTGGTCGTACTGGTCTGTACTGAAAATAGACTGCGAGTACATTAATTGACGATCTAATTTTGATCAATGGGCAAGAGACTGATCAAAATGTACCAAGATTACAAATCTTTGAGACATTGGTACACCGATATACATTTAAATAATTGTAAAATATCTGTTCTTCAGCGTAGATAGTTTATACTTCGTATGAAGATGTTATAACTAAATTTAAGGATATTAAGAAGTACACATGTGCACATTTTTTTTGTGAATTCTAAAAACAAGCTATTTATCTTTTCTTTTCGCCATAAAAATCTAAACATTTTATTAAAATTCATAAAAAAACAATTGCACCAAAGAATTTTCATATCTAATTTATTATTTTTGATTTAACTTATGTAGAAGAAGCTTGTAGTTTGCTAAACTATTGTAATGTTTCAATATAAACTTAGGAAACTGTCTACATAAACGGAGTTGCGTGCTGAAACGTTTTCATGACAAAGTGTAATAGGTATGAATAATATAACATGCGGTGTCATACGATCCTTTTGTAATACAATAAATACGCCCTTGCCGCATCTGCGATACAATGGGGAGGCGGCATTAAATTCATTGCAAACAAGAAGAGAGAAAACTAGTTCTGATGGGTTCCTCTTGCATAATTTTACATTTAAAAATATGTATACAGCAATAAGATATATATTTAGAACAATCATGTTTGCACACTGAAAAGTTTTTTGAAATTTCTTTTCTAATTGTCAATGTAATCTAGCATTTAAAAAATATGTAGCAATATGTGTCTTATCAAATACTACTTCACGAGTTTTAATGACATTTGGTATAATAATAGAATATCACGATTAACATTTTATATACTTTTTAAAGCGTGAACATTTTTTCATTCTTTGGAACATTTATAATTATTTTATTAGATCCATCATCTTTTTCCTCTTGTTATCTACACGAAAATAGTTGCAGACTGGTGCCTAGTTACTATTTCAAAATAATTTCAACAAAATCAACGTATTAACTTGAAGTAGTGTTTCATGACTAAAGTCGAGAAACTAGAAAACATTTTGACGTTAGGAGTCCACCCACTGAACTAACACTGTAAGGGCGTCATATCTCTCCGGTAGCTTGTAAAAGTAAGATTTCGAAATGAATAGGCGATCGAATACCCTATATCACAGTTGTTCGCCATACGGAATATCAAACGTGAAATTGTCGCTAATACA
Organism: Pharmacophagus antenor; assembly: GCA_018245475.1. Taxonomy (NCBI): domain Eukaryota; kingdom Metazoa; phylum Arthropoda; class Insecta; order Lepidoptera; family Papilionidae; genus Pharmacophagus; species Pharmacophagus antenor. Next base: position 14,566 of record DWQX01003190.1, read on the forward strand.
TGACAAATATTTTTTTATATTAGACATCGAATCGTTTCTGTATTTGAAAGTCACAATAACTTCACACGATTCTTATGAGAAAGTCGAGATAAAAACGAAGTAAATATGAATCACTGTTAAAAATAACAAAATATTGAATGACAAAGCAAAATACAACAATCTGTGCGATATTTAAAAAAAACTACATCTGTAGCGGCCTCAAAAAATATACGCATTGTGTGCCGCATTGGACAACACAAATTGTGCAGTATACACGAACTCACTTTTGGCGCGAGTTGAAACCGCAGCGATTTCGTGTTACAATTGCCAGCTTTATTTACTCTATGTGAAAAGTTATTTATATTATGTATAGTGAATTGAATAAGTTTATAAGCCTAAAAAAAATTGAAAAAGGAAACAATAATTACTTTTCTCCTTTAAGAACCTTAGTCAGACGAATTATTATATTCGGTATTCAATTTGAAATCTGTGTAAATATTCTGAAACAAAAATTGTAGTCAAAACTCGAGACTCAACCGAAGTTCAAACACTGGTATATCACATGCTACTTATTCCATTAGCAGTTAATTACATTTGGCCTTACGTAGCGGGAAAAAACACGGATAGCAAAATTAATTTGCTAAGGGCTCAACGTTACTTAGCAGAAATAATTTTATTACATTATATGTTACATTTCCATTTGTAAGTATTTTAAAATTCCTCTGTAATTTTGGAAGGTGTATTGCGCATATAATTTAAATACTTATGCACTTTAAAGTACAAGTAGTTAATATCTTGGAACAGTAAACTTTGTAATAAATGTGCACTTATGTATGCATTCGTTAGCGATTTCGTACTTTAATATTATCATAATACATGGTTTTTACGAGATGATGGTATAATAATAAACTTGTTAATGCACTAAATATTTATACTTATTAAGCTTACAGATTTTACTTTAGCTCATGGTAATATCTTAATAAATATCTATGTGGTTTTAAAAAGAAAAAAGCCGCATCGCATTTTGTAGGACAAAGTAATGCTAGATGATCATCCGTTAATAATTGTGAGAAAATTAAATGCCAGCGTTCATATGTGGGCCAAACTAAATCTATTCCAAAGGGGATATCACTGATTTATGCATCCGCAAAGCAACGAGCACTCGAACTAGTTTCTTGAAAGTTTACACACATAACTATGCAAACTAAATATTCTATCGAGACTACTAAATAATACAATGTAAGAAGTTCAGTTAGCATCACTTTATTGAAATAACGGTTGGTTGTGACTACTGCTCTTGCTGCTGTTCTTTCAATGTTTAGGTTTGATACTGACTGTAAAGGTATGATTTAGTCAAAAGTTAAGTATAAACGATTATACTTAAAAGATTGAAGTAACAGTTCACTCGCCATGCGATAAGGTCCGCGTGACGTTGACTAACGAGATTCAAAATTTACATTTGCGTTATAAATGTCGGAAAGTGTGCTTTTATTAATTGTGTATGATTAACATATATTCAGTTTCTCAAAGCTCTTTTATAGAATAAATGTAAAAATATAGTAACGTTTGATTGTATTTTTAATAAAATTTAATTAAATTCATAATATATAAAATAGTCGAATGCAAAGTGAATTACATTCGTAAATCAATAAACTTTTTAGGGATTTATAATTAATCAACGACATTTGTCAAAAACAACAGTCAATTAATTTTTGCAAACCATTACACCGGTTACGGTATCGGATTGTCACAAAATACACAAGATTTAAGTGTAATCAATAGTCAATAGGCATATATACAATTAATACTTTTAAAAGCAATGTAACAATTAATTATTTTGCATATTTAACATGTGTAAACGTCTGATTCTATTTGCTCAGCTACTAGTTTTGGTATTGCCATTCGAAATACGTATTTAGATGGGAATTGAATTTCAACTGTAAGCGAGACGCTCTTTGAACTCGAAAGTGTAAAGGAGAGCTTTGTTCAATTGCCGGCGAAAACAAACGTGTTCGTGCTTTCATAGCAAATGAAATTGAACGAGCCACCACACATCGTATATTTCTCAACTCGTCGATGTATTACTTCATGTTTATGTAGATGTTATTTGGATCGAGGTTGTAAATAAAAAGCTTATAATGAATAAAATCGGACTGGGTTTAAAATAATATTTAGGCTTCACAATGAAATATATATAAATAAAAAGTCAAATAAGCTAGGGATTTTTTTTAGTTAAGATAAAAAATATAACTGAAATGATTTGACTTGGTTAACTTCTCTAGCTTATGAATCTTAAGTGTTAATTTAAATCATACCCGGTTAATTAAATGTTCAAGATTAAATAAAACATTTCAAACGATTATCGGTGAATTCCATTAATTACTGATTACATTTGATTAGTTTAATCTGTTGCCAAAGACTTATTCACATACACATAAATAAATAAGGAATGTCTGTTAATAATATAAATATAACTGCTTTTTACATAATTCGTGTAAAGGGTCTAACTTTTTTTTGGATAATCTACGAAACGGTTAATCACTCGATTTCGACAAGATTATCTCTACCATATTGATAATGATATTAGGATTAAAATGTGCTGTTGTAGTTTGAGAAAAAAATATTAAGGTTCCATTCCAACAACCTAAAATTTATAAAATACACGATCAAAATCCAATCCAACTATTATTTTCAATGACAAGTATTGAAGTAAGTGAGAAATACTTTAGATTTACTTTGGCTCTAAAAATCATGTTGAATATGTAATCTTGTCCGATTTTATTTTAGTATTTTAAATAATGACATTCTGTTTTTAAAAGAATAATGAATGAAGAATAACAAACTAAAAATCGTCAGGATAAAAACTTGTTAAATAATAATTTATAACAGTTTAATACAAATTTCCGTGTACACACCGCAAGTGTCCCTGTAATTAGTAATTAAAAGCCGATTACAGATAAGATGTAGTTATTATAATAGGCATTTGCATGCATTCAACTCGTCGTTAGTCATCTGATAAATAAAAATTGCACGTACATTCTTGCAGAATGCAATCTTAGGTTGCATTAGTGTGCGGGGTACACTCCGATGAAGCAGTAATAGTCTTCTTACCTACAGCCACTAACATCATTCAAATCTAGAGAATCTTGCGCCATTCGTTCACTTTTTCAAAGAAGCTTATAAGTCTTCACATTCATATTTATTCTCTCTCGAGAAATTTTGTGTAATTAATACAAAATTAGCTAATACTTACGGATTCTCCAGCATCCTCAAGCAGACCTTTGCCATTGTGCTGAGTGTTTCAGTCGTATTTTCTAAATCTTGCTGGTTGTCGTTCACGAATTGGCTCGTCGCCTCCGAAAGCACTTTCAGCATAGGAGTTGCTTGAGCGTAAAAGAGGGACATGCGGTTGGCCACCTCGGCACCTATGTGCGGTTCTTCGTCGGGAGGTAACTCCGAGTTAATGAGACCCCCGCGAGACACGCTGCGCCTGTAGTAGCTGAAGTCGTTTTGAATCGCCGGTGTCTTCATCTGCGCGGAGAAATTGTGTTATAGATTCGTTTGCACAAAACGATGATGCTAATCTTTAATGGAACAATAACTTGGTAACGGATGAGAATGTTAGGGAAGTGTAATGATTATCGGCATGTGCCTACAAAAAGGACGTATTTACTTTAGACCCAAATTCACTACTAAGTTTTCAATTAAACACGGTATCGGCAGGAAGGGTATAAGTTTCCTTTTCTAGAGACTGGCGAAGATCGGAGGATTGGGTATTAATAACTATTAATTGGAACACTATGTGCTATTTATATTTCATTGAAATGCTACTAAACGTACAACCTCAACTTTTCTAAAAATTGCACCCTTTTCATCCATTTTATTTTTACCCGCTAGATGAGAGTCCAGCTCAATTTTATTCGGCGACAGTGTGTTATCATAACTTATATCATATAATATATATTTTATGACAGATTAGTCGTTGCCATTAATTGTAATAGTACAATGACCGCACTAGGGTTAAGTAAATATTAGTTTTTGCTTAAATTTTACTTGTGCAATTAGCAGCTGTCCACAATGGAGACCGTATACAGGTAAGTAAAACACCCACAACATACACTGCCGGCCAAAAGTTTGAGACCACCTTGAAAAAATTACAATATTGAATAAAACTCTAAAAGTTAGTGCTCT
>DWQX01003191.1:0-18729 GCA_018245475.1 Pharmacophagus antenor
ATATATATACAGTTAGTTTATATGGAGAAGGGGTGCAAAAAGCTAGGATTTAAATTTACGAGATGCGTTTATTGGATTTTTTGACGCTGTAACGAAAGAAAAAAAAGGTGGGTTTAGCAACATAAAACCTTTTTACGTTCACAAAAAAAAGAAAATGAAAAACAAACACAAAATTAAAAGTATAGAATTAGTAAGTATACACCACGCCGGCTACACTGAGCTTCGGTTGAATGAGACGTATATATACGCCAGTGGCAATTAAGGGGTTAATAAAAAAAACGCAAGCACGGACACGTATATACACAAGTACATATATTTTTTTTTGGTTTGAAGTTTACTCTGCGGCGAAACTTATCACCAAACTAACGAAAGATTAATTTTATTGGTCCACAATATTGTTTCTCTATTGTATTTCTGAATATCAAAAATAATTATGATAATGACATTTAAACATAATATGTTGTAATTTCGAGCACAGGGTAACCGCTAATAGTATTAGATAGTTAAAACATTGTACCTTCATGTTCTTGTAAAGTGAATCAGCTTTCTTCCTTATCTGATGCGCTTGCTTGCTAAACAGTAGCGCGGCACTCTCGCTGAGGTCCCAGGATGGCGTGTTGCCCACATAAGCACGCATCCTCTTCACAGTCTCCAAGCACGTCGGGTGTTTCAAGAGCATTAGCGGCTTTACGTCCAATTCTAAAACAAAGTACAATCGTAATCCTTACATGTTGTACACCGTAAGGCAAAGCTTATCTTAGGTATATGACTGGTTGCATGCGTATGCAATAATAATGAAGATGAACTATCGTTCTAAGTAATTTGTATATTAAACAGGTTTTACATTATAAAATATCAATGTAAAAAAGTGGATTGATTAAATTACAGTAACATTAAGTACACACCCATTAGTTTTTCGAGCAACTTCAAACACAGTTCTGTATCTGCCTTGTCCAAACTAAGACAAGTCTTTATTTTTGCATCCAGTTCCATTAGCTTCATTTCTGTTTTCAAGAACTGAACGCGCGATTTCTTCTCTTCTGCAAAATAACTCATTAACTCGTTATTCTAGAATAAAATGGAGACCTAAAGTATAAATAACTTGTACATATGTGTACATAAATACTGAAGCCCAAAATAAATATCCAAGTAATTTTGTCCTGTCAAATATATATTTAAATACATATATGACTTATAAAAACTTTAGATATTGATTCTGTATAAATTCATGAATACATTTGGTGTATAAACCATTATTAATTTTTAAAAAGTTTAATAAATAAGATCTTACCTGTTTCTCTTTCTTTATCCAATGTCGCTTTCTCCTCATCACTTAGTTGGAGGTCCATAACTAATTGTTCAATAACAGACTGTGGTGTTATTTGTCCTTTTTCTGATGAAAAAATCAAAGTTAAAAAAATGGTTATATAAAACTTAATCTCAGCATCGTCTTTCCAAAAAAAAAAAAAAACATTAAAAAATAAATTAAAATTTTCGTAAGGTTTTTCTTATTTTGACAAAGCTATAATCAAAAAGGACATAAATTGTAGGTATATTTTTACGAACCTAATTGCATTTTGAGTGTGACTGCGTTTATCGCTGCTTGCTTATCCCATTGTAATCTGCAGGCTTCATTCTTGAAAACAGTAGGACGGGACTGGAAAAGCTTTATGCCGACGTATTGCCCACTGGGCATGTAGGCAATGAGAATATTTTCTTTATCAGCCTCTTCTGTTAAAAAAATAATGTTTTCCAATTTATGTATATTCTTATATACAATAACAAACATTTTACCTAACCTAAAATATTGTTAACTTATGATATATTATGCTTTAAAAATTTACTCTAAACTTGGTGCAAGATTGAATATGTAATTATTATCAATCTGGTTCTGTTTATATAATTATAATAAAAAATTAATACATTTTGAACACAGAGACTGACTCTAAATCTGTGTTTGTTAGAAATTTCAATAAAATGAACCTAAATTTAAAGATCATTAGGAAGAATAAGTACATTTAATAAAAGTTTTAGATAATGTAAACGTCATAACAAATAAAATAAAAGAAGGAAGATAATCCGAAACTGTTTACTCTTACTGGTTCACAAAACAAACTAAAGTTGTAAAAATACAGTATTTTTATTTTTTCATCTTCATTTTAATAAAGATTTCGTTTTCTTTTGGGTACATCTTCAGCATTTTGCTACTAGTCTCACTAGTTTCATTTGAATAGTCATCTTGGGTATAAGGCACATTCTTCATATACTCTGAGTATCTTACATTAAAACCCATGTCACCAAACTCGGTAGACATGGCAAATGAACAGACTTGTGTTCCATTATTTTTAATTTTAAAGATATTAAAACAATCTTCTACAAAGGGTATAACAAGAGAATTATTACGTTCCGTATTTTCGAAACTGATACTGTCTAAATTAGTGTATGTTTTGTTTGTCGAAGTTACGGAACAAAATGACACATTACGACTTAATGTTAAATTATTCATGCTAGAATTATCAGATAATTGTGAAATTTGTAATTCGTCGAAATATTCAATATCATCATTAAGAACATTAAGAGAATCTAATATAAGACCTCCGAAAGGAGCCTGTGATGTTCTGTTAGTTGGTTTCTTTATTGTATTATTAACATTAATTACATTACTTTCGCTAAAGCTTTTAATATTATCGTATTTGTTAATTGTATTCAAATCTTTTTCTAAAGAAATTGGCATATTTGTTATTTTCTGTTTTTGTGAAGTCTCGTTTTTATTACTATCTTTATTTTTCATATTTATTTGACATTTTTTTAAAGGTGGATTAAATTTAGATTTTTTAACGTTTTTCTTACAATTTATACTTGCATTAATGGTTGAGGTAATTTTATTATTATTTGTCATCATTGATTTATTTCCAAATTCATTACTTAAAGGTTTCCTGATGTTAGATATATTATCTGAAAAGTAGAGTGTAAATGCACGTTTTACTTAAGTGGACAAGAGGTAAACTATTTAGATTAATATTTATGTCCGTATTTACAACTACAAATTTTCTTTATTATAATTAAAATTACCTTTGTTTATTAAATTTAAGTCACTGTCAGAAAACATCTTTAATGTTTTTTAATTATATCTTTACACAATTTCGCGGCATTAAAAATATTTTGGGAATTTTTTTTTCAAAGGTAACTGACAGACCATATACAGCCAGATTCATTATTAATTTTGCTAACGAAATTAAAAAAAAATCTAATTACGCTTTAAAAAATATTTATAACAATAATCATTCTTACATTTTAATATTATTTACAGATATCCGACTTGGCATAATAACGGTTCTGAATTACAGTTATGTCTTTTGTTCCAAATACAATACGCTACAGTAATATTAAGTAGAAAGAAAGCTATTTGCAGGTTCTTTCAATTACTTTTATGCAACACAATGCATTAATTTTAAAAAAGTCGTGATTAACTACTTATCTAAGTTTTTATGTAATTTGCTGTACATTTTTATTATTTTTTTATAAATGGATTTGATCAATACATAATTTTCGATTCGATCCTAATACTACATTTATTTAATAATGTTAAGTATTAATAATAAAATTTCTAGAACAGTGTCTTTTTACTGACTCATAATATGATCATACAGGCCAGGTATTAAAGGAGACGGACAAAAATAAGATTAGAATATATTGCTATTAAATAAAGATTGCGTTCTATAACTCGTATACTTAAACATTTCGGATGATGCCAGAAAATATTTTATTTTCAAAATAAGTTTGTAAAACAATGTACATAAGTATAAATCCGGATACAAATCTAAAAAAATAATAATTTTAATTTATTCTTATTTGGAGTTACATAATACATCGTAATGGTCATACAATGTGTTACGAGTAATTGAGAAATTTTATGTAGAACTATTATTTACTAAGTAATATTATTAACATAAAACATTAAGTTAAATTATAAAACCTTTCTATTTTAAATAAAAAAGAAAAAATATTATAATTTGTTTTATTATTTTTATTAATTTGAGTACGAAATGTCTTCTCTCGATAAAGTCATCTTTATACCAGCAAGTTTCGTGCCAATTGATTTTTTTTTAATAAAACGAAGCGACGAGTCAACGTGCGGGACGGTCACGTGATGGTAAGTTCTGTTCATGACAATGTAGCGCTGGTTAGGCTGTTTCTCTCTTCTAATTCTCTACCCACGCTATTGTCAATAATAAGAATATACTTTTGCAGTGCTACTTACTGGCTACGTAAAGAACAAATACCTTAATTGTACTATAGAAACGGAAATACAGATCTGAAATTCATAAGTAATTCCAAATATTAGCTTATTATATAGCACGATGCAGTTTGATTTAAAAACGAAATATACGACTATTTTTATAACCTAACGTTATGAACTTTTATAACTTTTATACACGCATTTTTTTCTACACCGAATTCCTAATGTAAATAACAATGAAAATATGTTGACATCTGCGTTTAAAACAATTGTCAGCAGCCCTTATCTTTATAAAGCTAAATGGTGCAAAATAAGATAACTGGATTCAATTTTAATTGGTATTATTCCGGCAAATTCCATATAAACGGCATGTAATTTATAAGGATTTACATCGATAGTATATAGTATAATGAAATTTTCGTATAATGGATCAAATATATATGACTTATATATTATTATAAAAACCTTCGAAATTAATAAGTATAAAATTGATCCTTGCCTGTGATCCATGTAAATAATACGAAATGATTTTTTCGAACACTGTACCCATAAGCTTTTCTTTATAATTTTTAAGGAAAAAAAAACTTGACAATTTAAAACACCCAGAATCATTCCTTTTTACTGAGTCCCAATAGTTCCGGAAAAGTTTTGCACAAACGGTGTGCAAGTGATCTCAACTAGGCTAAAACATTTAAAGCGAAGTGAATATTAATAGGATATGTAACAGCGCACAGTATTCAATATAATCAGAACCGGACTTCCCCACAACTATTAACTAATAGGGTCCAAAGATGACGTAACGCATCAACACATTTATTATAAAAAAATTATCCCGTCCTGAAGTAATTTTTTTATGGGCAATGAGTTTGACCTCAATTACACCTGATGTTGTGACATTGAGGCCGTAGGTAGCGAAGAATATTCACATGTATGACTGGCGAAATAAAGCAACATTGTTATGGCGTCAGATTGACATTGATGGTTGTAGCTTGTCAGGATGGTTTGGATAAACCCTACCCCTATCCATACTCTAGTACCGTATGGCCTGAGGATCGAAATCGAGACCTCCGTGGTAATAGGCAAGCGGTAAACTACGGCCACGGAGGTAGTTAATTATACTCCACAATTTACCACTCACCTTGAGTAAAGGGCTCCTTTAAATCTTCAAGTTCCATCTGTAACAGAAATTATTGAATGAAAAAAGATAAAAAAATTAATTCAATAACGTGCTAATAATGACTACTTATATATTATATTGGTTATTATTACTTGCTAAAACCCTGATTTTAAGTAATGTAATGTGCGATGAATATAAAGGAAAACTTACTATTTTGCAGTTTTTTAAATAATTTTACCTACACTCATGATAATACAAATTAGTAACTCAAAAAAGAACATAAATTTTTTACATAATTTTGATTTGTAATATTAAAAAAATGAAAAAAAAATTGAGTAGTTCTAGAACATTGTATATATATGACAAGTATGCTTTACAGTAAACTGCAGCCTACTAGAGATCATACATTTTAATTTTGCAGCATAATTGTTTTTCCAGGTGTTATTTTATAGTTCCCTATATGTGGTAATATTCCATATAAACATGTGGCAATTTCATAATACTCAGAATGTAAATAATAGTCATATCTATTTTCAGTTTTCTCTTTTATTTTACCTATTACATGAGTGTAGATAAAGTAATGCATGAAACTGCATATAATTGTGTATTTAAACAAACATGTGATACTATCACACATTTCACTAATTTTTCGAAGTCACACATAATTTATGTTCAAATAACTCTCATTATATGACAATTTCATAAATTACTAATTTACAGTAGTTTCATGACATTAATATTATTATAATACGGATACATTTATGATGACTATTACTTAAATATATAGAATATTATAAACATAACTAAAGTTGTTATATATAGAAAAAAAATTACTTGTGTAACAGCATTGAAATGTTTGAATTTGTCAATTTTCTCCTTAGCCGGTAGCGCATCGGACTTTGCTTTTTCTTTTTCTACATCCTTTTCTTTATCCACAGAAGGGGATAAGCCTCTACGTTTCTTTGGAGCGGGAGATGGCAATGTTGAGGAATCTTCTATCTGATCATCTATATACCTTTGAAAATCAACAAGACATGAAGTTAAAAATAAATCTGTAATTATTGATGTTATATATGACACATGAACACCATCCAAAGAGCAGATATGGATATTGGTATGATATAATCATAGCAGTATGTATAAAAATTATACATATTTTATTGCACATTCACTGCGAATGCAACATTTTTTTTTTCAACATTATTTAAACAAACGACTGGCCACCATCCTACCTAATGTTAAGTAGTCATACATTGATAATAACTAAAACTAGTTAAGAAGCCTATTCTCTCTAATAGGCAACTCTCTGTATACATCTTGATAGTGGTATTTACTTGTGTCTGTATAAATCCTTTATCGATAAATATTTTTTTTAATGAGAAATCCTTATAAGAGTCTCAATTTCATTACAATGTAGCTTTTATTAGGTTAATAAGTAAGTAATTTTAATTTAACTTAAGCTACTAAGTATAAATGTCTTTAAGAAATGTTCATTAACAAGTTCCTTATTGTCTATTGTAATGAATGCATGCACATACATATTTCATGTTTTTTGTAGTCATGCACTAGTATTGCATTAAAGTAAGATATGTACAAATATACACAAAATGTTGTTATAGGTTGTACGCCACAATCGCAAAAGAGTTTTTCAACTCAAAGAACACTTTTCGGCTAGAGAAGTTTAGATTTAATGTTCGGATTCCAAAAGAACTTTGATTGTGTTTCAATCAATCAAAGTTTTCATAAAAATCCATTTTAAAGCTCGATAAAAATTATTATATACCAGATTGACTTTTTAACAATAAATAGATTTTTTTTCCCAGGCAATTACATGGGCATTTATATTTATATTGTATATTTAATTTAATTGTTATCCCAAATGAAACTAAAAAAAATCTTTGATTTTCTAACAGTAAATTCTAAATGTAAAGATTTATTCTATTATTAAATTTAAAATTCGAGTTTTAAAGAATAGGGTCTAAAATGTATATCACCGACTATTACCTCTTTGGTCTTATTTTTCTGCCGCTCCTACTAATTATCTCCTCTTCTTTCTTTTCTTCTTTTTTCTCATCATCATCCTCCTTGTGCTCTTCTTTTCTTGCTTTACCCCGTGGTGTCTTCGGTTCCTTAGCGGTTTTGGCCGGCGTCGATGGAACTTTGGCTGTTGACTTACGACCTTTCTAATAAAACAATTAATTTATTAAAAGGTGTAAGCTGGAGCATAACTATTATTCACAAAAATATATCTTTAACGCATGGAGTTTATATTACATATAAAAATTATTATATAAACTCTTGCATAACACTTAGTGCGCCTTCATTACGCAGTGATTTACCCGCTTGCCTTGTAAAGCGGAGGTCTCGGGTTTTTTTTCCTGAGCCACAGGAGTATTGGAATCTAGATTTGGTAGTTTTTTTGAACCCGCCTGGCTAACTATCGCCCTCAAGGGCTGACTGCCGCCATAACAACATTTCTGTGTATCCGCAGGTTCACTATCTATGGCCTCATAAAAATACATAAAAATCTTTAACATATTATATTTCATTATTCTTTTACCTTGTTACTTGACACCTTGACACCAATAAAAAAAAATTAATAGTTTACTGGAATTCTAAAATTTACTTATTTTCTCTTTTTATTATTAAAAATCGTCCCTGAAGAGGTTAACGTCGGGTGAATACGAGGACAAGTATTAGCTCATAGCTGATTAAAATTTAAAAGAAAAACCTTAATCTCAAATATCAATGAAAATGAATATTTGTATTGTTGTATTTTTTTTAGTTTCATTATACAAAGAAAACGTTTTTAAATGTACTAGTACATGATTGCAGCAAAAAAACAGCTAATAAACACAAACGGTTTTTATAAAGAAATGAAAAAAAAAACAAGAATAGTTTAGTTTCATGAGTTACTACAAGGAGAAACTAATTACGGAAGAGGTCCTATCTGGAGGTCATTTTTTTTGTAAATTAAATAAATTATTTTTCACTAAAAAAAATTACTTATAAGGAAAATTTTAAATCTCACTATGTTTTTAGATTTATCTTTAGTAATGTCATTTAAAGAGGAAATTTGTTTTCTCTTCAAAATGCTTTAATTTGTTCCATTCACATTCATGTGCATTTGAAAACAGAACAGACATGTAGGCAGTAATGTAAATGATTTTGCAATCACCTTGCCCCCGTCAATAACCAGTCCACCAGTATCATCAGAATCATCCACACCAGTATTAAGTGTAGTGTTTGTGGTCTGCAGAAAAAACATATACCATATGTTCACCTTCCACCCACATAATATCTTTTTTTAACTCTTGTATAACATTACTTGTAACTTAATAAAATTCTTCAGAAATTATATACTAAAAATACAAGAAGTATTTTTAGCATATTTAATAATGGTTTGAAACAACTAATTTCAATTCATACTTGGATACAACAACTAATGGATAAGTATTAATATTTTTGTGAAGTAGAATCCTATTTAAAAATTAGTTGATTATAAGAAAAAAAAATTGTAAATTAATTACTTGTTATAAATGTAGATAAAATTTACTTGTGCTGTTAACTACATTGGTACTTTACATTTTAACATGAAACATATTTGTAGATAATTGGAAGAATGAAATATTACTTTTTATAATAAAAAAAAAAGTATTTGTTAATTATTATTTAAATACAACAATTGTAAGCTTCCTCGACAAATTTTTACAAGATTTACAGTAAAAATTTTGGCAGAAACTATATTACTCTATGGACTCGGTCAGAAGCACAAAAATCTTATATAGTGCTCAATTGACATCAAATCCAATTGTAAATGGATAAGTTTGCAAAAAAAAATTTGATGCCAAATGCCAAGACAAATGCTTGATGATGAAATCTGATAATATTGAATTGTTAACTATGAGCAAAGTTATAAATTAGTGTTTAAGTTGTCTCATTATTTTAAATGAAATGTTGAATAAATTTAAGTGTCAATGATATTCACTGTGAAACTGCCTACAATATTCTAGAATTCATGAAACCAGATCGGAAAAATCTATAGCGAAAATTAAATACCAAAAAAATAAAAACAATACATAAATAGTTAATAATGGGTCATAAGTTTATGAAAATGAATTTCTGGCATGAATTTTAGAATTAATTAAAGTAAGTACATGAGCCATGTATTACAAATTTTCTACTTAAAATGCAAGAAAAGGTGCAAAAAAGAATAACACCAAATTGTACCAAAAAAAAACTATTCTCATACACAAAGTTTAAAAACACCTGTGAAAAAACTTTATCCATTTATATCATAAAAAAAAGATTCCTTTCATAAGTTCAGTGCTTAAATGCAGGCTTACCATTATTTTAGAATTTAACGATGAAACTTTAAATATAGCAACCAATTCAGTACAGTTTGATAATTTTGAATAAAGCTGCCAAACCTTAAAATCAGTGTACACACTAAAACTATAGTGATTTACACTACATGTAACAGAATATACATACCTCCTCTGTAGAAGTGTCATTGGCTGCGGTTGTATCAGCTTCGCCTGCAATGGACTCATCAACTGTACTATTGGCATTGGATTCATTCACTGTATCATTGATCCCAGTGTCTTCTGGCAACTATGAATCAAGAAAAAAACATTATAACATTTGTGTCATAACTAATTCATATCAATAGTAAACAAATTAATAGGACCAAGGAGAGTAATTAATCTATTAGCTTGATTATGAAAATGTAACACAAAACTATGTTTTTAAAATCATAGGTAAATATGTGGTGATCTTTATCACCAAACAGTTATTTAAGGTGGTATAAATTAATCATTAATTTTATTTTAAATCATATTTACCATCAATCCCCCAACAACCTGCTCAACTGGTACATTATTGGCAAAGTCATGTTCTATCTGCTTCACTCCCAAATTGAAATCTTTTCTTTTCACGGTTTTGGTTAGAAACTTACTTTTATGCTCAACATAGTCAAAGATCATACTTGATGGAAGATTAGCTCTGAAATAAAAGAACTGATTGATAATATATATTTTTTTTTAATTTCAATCACTAATCAGACGACAGCTAAGTGTGAAACTTACGTTTCCCCAGTACCATAGAAATACACAAAATATTTTTTGCCATTTACCCCTTGTACCTAAAACCAAAAAGATAATTTAGAAAAAATAATTAAATAAACCATTTTTCCGGTGGGAGAGCATTCCGATGCAGCACATTATGGATTGTATTGACACTGTAGATTATATATCTTTTCATACAGAGCACATTATATAACTGAAATGTGCTAAATATTTTTTCTAGCAGTGGACTCATAATTGCCCAGTTTCACATAATGTTAAATGTAAATAAGGCCATTAATATATAGCAAAATTGCACATACACAAATACACATTTATACATAAAAGTACAGCGCATATATGTAACATTTTATGTTCTCTTTATATCTTCAGTTACTATTGTAGTACACACATAGACATATGAAAGTGGGGGTTTTCTAACTAAAGGTTTTAGTACTTAAAAATAATCTTCAGATCCTGTTATTTTATACTTAGGAATGTTTTTAAACTTTCTTTGATTTTTCATCGGATTTTAGAGTAAGGTATTCTAATAGTAATCCTTATTGTCTGAAGCATACTTACAAAATACTGTGATTCTCATATGCAAGACTACTAGAACACAGCAATACTGTTATAATGGCAGATTGACACAGGGCTCTAGCTAGCCAAGCAGATTTGAGAAAACCCTACCATTGCCCAAACCTCACTACTTATGTAGATCTAGAATCAAATTAGGGATTACTGTGTAAGGAAGCAGTAAAATTTTGCATCATGATTGCAGTTAATTAAACGAAAATTATATTCTAAAAAGATCAGTGCAGAAATAAAATTATTTTACAATCTTATCTAAATCAAATGATATTAAAATATTGCTAAATGAAACTTCAATTTACACAAAACGAAATAACAGAACTTTATGATTCATTTGCAGAACATTCAAACTGGTACCCCACAGGTAGTAAAAAAAGTAACAAGTAGTAAAAAAGAAATTTGATTTCTCCATAAGTTGCTTTAATATGGTTGTTTTCGAACTTTATGTTAGAATTGATATAAAAATTTCTACTAATGTAATATTAAAAAAAATATCAACCAAGCCTTGCAACAATAAAAAAAAATCATCCTAACCAGGTAAAATCATTTTTAGATGATGAAGTCCCATTACATATGTCTATATGTCCTAATACCATTAGTAACTCATATGTATGTCTTTAAATAAGCACATAGTAAATAAGACATTACTTATTAAATTTATATATGTCGATTTTTTAAAAACGAATAATTGTCTTAAAACACAAAGAATTACTTATTAGATAAGAAAATAGGTTACTCAATTTACATAACAGCCAAATTAATTTATCAGTAACTTAATACCTTGTACACGCATAAGTAATTAATCTAGTAAACTGTACCTAATTATTACAATAACACCAGAATTATGATTTTGATTGCGAAAGCGTCAGTCGTCATGTCTTCCCGCGCAAAGGAATTACGAGTCGTGGACATATTTTATAACGAACTAATAAGTGTAAAGAATTTAAACCGAAAACCAATACTTACGCGAGCTGGCCATGCTGGATATCCTTTTACTTTGGCAAATATGAAGTCGCCAGATTTATATTCTCTAACTTTTTTTCCCATTTTCATTTGTCGCCGCTACAGTGTATTCCTAACAACGAAAGCTGTTAGCTCTAATATAGTACTATATTGTATTTGGGATTTCCAATGTTTAATGTACTTTATTAGAAAAGATGTAAATATTTACGATTTTTATTGGATATTTTTCTCTAAACGTTAACATAGACGCAATATAACAAAATAACCTTAAACAGATTTCTTACCGCGGCAACAAAATGACGGAAAGAAAAGAAATAAACATGGCGTATCCAATGTTACTATGATTAATATGTAAACAAATAAAATGCCTATTTTCTTAATGATTAATTTTCAATTGATATTTTAATGGTAAAAAAAAACGAGGTCTCAAATTTAGAAGAGTTATAATAAATATTTGGTCAGGTCAACGTAAAATTGCATGTATTTGAATGAAATAAGCTTAAATGAAGCCCAACATATATGAATTTGTGTTTATTTCATAAAAAACATAATATCTATTCAACTTATTTATATTAAAGCTTTGTTTTTTAAAGCCTTGTCATCTCCATTGAATAAACTCTATTAAAATTTTAAATGTCTCTTTTAAAAAACAAATTATAAAAATGAAAATAAAGGTATAGCAAAACAATGCTAAATTCAAAAATCAAGTAATAAAAAAAAGCAATAAATAATTATGTCTAAAACTTGATCTCAATTTCTTATATGAAGCGACAATAAATAAATAAATAAATACATATATCTGGGACATTGACAATATTTTTGCTCCGATTTGATGGCCAGAAAATAAAAATACTGTTATGGCGACAGATTAAATGTGGATGGACAACGTTGATTTAAAAAATGTCTTCTATCCAAATTCCAATATGATACCGATTTTTTGTGTAACATAGTCAGTAATAAATCATTAAGTCACTAAAGCAAATATCATCACAGAACAATTTTCTGTGACATGTACAAATGAAAATTGTGTATCAAAACCTAATACATGGATATATGTCGAGATTATAAAAATTAGGTAAATTTTAGAAACAGTAAATTAGAATCAACATATGGTAACTGTTATAAAAATGATCATATGGTCTTATATACTAATTTTAATTTATAAACAATTATATATTTAATATTGTTATAAAAACCTACTGCGTAATAAATAAGGCCAGTATACTGCCCATTTTTTTATTAATAATTAATAACTAAATAACATATATAAATTGTTAATCCATAATGTTTTTTATTGTAAATTTAGTAATGATGAGATATCTTTGCTTTTGTTATCTATAATTACTCAAAACTTAAAAATGACTTTTATTTATTCCATGTAGCAACACAGTTACTTTGAACGGTCGTGTCAGACGGATGCTACGGGCAAGAAAATTCGCGTAAACTAATTGATTTATTTTAATTAAATTACAGTGAATCACTGTGTTCGCAATACAAATGTGATGTGAGCCATGCTAATTAATTTTGTGCATATATTCTTAATATTGAAGCCAAAATAGGGGGTGCAACAGGAAAACAAAAATGGCTTCGGGAGACAGCGATCACATAGAAATAATGGATAGTTCACTGTCTAAAAAGACGGAGACAGGTCAAAGAGGCGCGGATGATGATGGTAATAGATCTCTATATTTTATTAAGAGTTGATATAATTTACATAATTTCTAGTATATCTGTGATACACCAATGCAACGCGACCTATTTTCTCTATTCGTATTAAACTTATTTTTCATTGTTTCAGATCGCGATAGGACATCTATAGCTGATAAAAATGTACCGTACGACGTAAGTATCCTAATTAAATGTTTTATTTATATTTTCATTCATACTTCACTCGGAACCATAATCAGAGAGAAAGTGCGAATGCGCCTAACAATTAATATGCAAGGCTCATTAAATAATTATAGGTAAACAATAAGCAACTAAGGTAGCACTGTAATTGTATTGTTGTTAAATATATATATATATATATATGTGGGATATGTTACTAAGTAAACATTCATTCAATATCATTTTGATACCTTTTAATCCTGAGTCAAAGAAATTATAATAAAAAATGTTTAAATTAAATTTGTGAAAAGAATCTAATTGTTATATGTAACATTTAAACATATTTTTTAAAATTTGTTTTATATTCTGCATCTGTTAGGGTATCATTTAAATTGGAATTATTAAATCTTAAATTCTTAAAATTCTTAAGTTTTCATTTAAAGTATATAAAAAAGTCCAATAAACTTTCTTAGTGTTAAATGAAGTAATTTATGTTTATATATTATATCATAAATAATCAGTTATTTCTTTATTCACAAATTTGCAATACAACTTTTGCATTTTCAAAATTTAAGTCACAATGTTTAATAAACTATCAGGTGTATTATGATTTTTTTTAAATCTTTTATATCATTTCTAAATATGCTTATAGCTGAAAAAGACACATTTGATTTTAGAACAACATTTAGAAATTATGTAGGTGGTCTTCGATTGGGGTTAATAAATTTAAATGCCAAAATATTATTTCAATTAAATTATGGTGAAACAAACAGTATATTATAAATTAAAGCTTGTAAATGATGTTTTGAATACATAGCACAATTACATAAATATTTCTCATAAGTATTTGTGTATATATGATAATAAAGAAAATGAATTTACATCTACGTAATGAAATACAATATAATTTCTGTTCCCATTATAATTTCATTTTTGCCCCAAGACATCAGATATCATAGTTTGAGTTGCAATGTAAATATTCTAATTAACAACATATTATTATAAACAGTCATAGGCACCTCTCATTGGTATAACCACCAGGTTGTCTTCATGCCGTCTTGTTGCATTCAATAAAGAACCCTATAACTATGAAGTGGTTCTCATTTCGATGTGTAACGCTGTTTTTAGGCAAGAATAAGGAAGAATCATAATGATTGATTTGAACAAAAAAATTATAATGTGTGGGTGAGGAAAATAGGGAACTTAGGCATATATAACTTTATGCTACTGTTAATAATTTCTGTTGGACTTTTGAGTTATTATTTCCAATTTCTTTCTGTCTTCGATTGATTTGTAAAATGTTATGTTCACCTTAACAATTAAAGGATCGTTTACGAGATTTCTGGTGTTTGGCGGCCCAACTGTTACGGACGCGAGATTTTTAACGAAATTATTTATCTGGTAATAATAATGAGCAATAAGACTTCAAAACTTAGTTCATGTTATTAAAATTATATTAAAAGTATATATATCTATAAGAAGACTCCTGGACAATATTTTTTTCTAATAATTCTAAGTTAGATGAACTTATATATTATACAATTTTTGAAAGTTTCACAAAAAATGCTTTATAAAAACAAAGTTACGTTGATTTTAGAACGTACAAGTTTGCCCAAAAATGTGCGGTTCTAGGCGTATGTCTCACAGATTTCTTCTCGGCCTTTGAAGTGTTAATCGAAAAACTTTATCTTAACATTCGCTAAGAGATATATCCCTTGAGCAATAATGATGCGATAACGGTTGTCGGCTGATTGTTATAGGTCAGCGCACTGTGTAAATATGGTCATGTGTTAGTATACCATCCGTACGAGATTCCTGGGACCCCAATTCATGTGTAAATCACACTGTTTACATTTACTCTTATTATAATACCTACTCACTGATAACCGCTTGTTACGGTGAGCATTAAATATACACATATATAAAATATCAATAAAAGTATTACATAATAGGTAATATGTTTAAATTGGCGTGGGTAATGTGTGTTTAACATTATATAAAAATAGCGATGGAATTCGAAAAATAAATTGATATATATTATAAATTAATTACCGCGTCGAATTATCAAAGTTCAGTAATAGTTTTGTCGTGATTGTCGAAAGAAGTAATGTTTTACATTTATATGGATATATTATGTAACCCATTAACTGCAAATTACGAGGTATCTTGTGCATGCCTGCAAATTTAAATTAACTGCAAATGGCCATTTGATTTAAGAATTATTAGAAATAATGAATGAAAAATGATGTAGTGTAGAAAACATATTAACAATCAATTTAAATTATTAATATTAAAATTATGACATAGATCATAACACCATATATTATTAAAATAAGTCAATAGAGTAAACGTAAACTAAATCTTCATAACTCCACTGTTTCTAAAACTAGCCTTAATTGCATCTGCTTATTAGAATGATAGAATTACGGACTTGAATCTCACTATATTTAAATTTCTTATTGTATTCATTGGCTATCGATATTTTTACGAATTATGTTTGTTTTATTATTTAAAAAATCTCTTATCGCGGTTAAGCAGACACATTATTCGTAAACAATTTGATATAAAACCATGAATCTACCGGACATTAAGACCTTTTCCTCCTCTATAAATTTGATAGTGGTGTCCCTACTCACGTGGCGTGTGACTCATTCGTTGTTTGTGACAGTATCGCCTTCAGTTACGACCTTTTGTAAATTTCGATTCGGTATGTAGTTGCCAGCTGATCTCCTCCATTTGATATTATTTACATTTATGTAAATTGTTTATAAGGTTAATAATAGTTGTCACACAGTGTGTGATAAATCATTATGAATGTATATTACACTAACGACTGTTTATTGTAGTTAAATTTTTATGTTTGGCGCCGGCATGTAATGAAATGATTATTTTCATAGAAGTGTTTTGCATGAGATACAATATAGGTTTCAAAATATAATAAGATAACATTGTAACACCTAAGTTTTATATTATTACAAAAAAGAAAGGCACAAAAGGTAATTTTTTTTGGGTATTTGACCTTAAACTCAGCACAGATATGGTTCATCTTTAACTTTTCTGTTGTAACAAAATATCTCCGTACGGCTGTGTTAATATAAAATTGAAAATATGATATATATTATTTTTTGGAACATAAGTATGTGACAAATCAAGACAGTGTCTTGCAACTCGCCAGTACAGAATATTGGAGACATACAAAATTGTTTACCGCACAATCATTTTTCCTGACAATATTTAGTATGTAATAATGATTAACATTGAAATAAAAAAGGCTTCAGATAGTGCACGTATATAATTGCGATAACTAAATGCGTTATTCCTAGTCTGTTGGGATTTTAAAAAATCTCATGGTCAACGTAAGCGAGCACACAATAAGAAATTAAACCATGGAAAAAATACTACGTTATAAAGATTATTTTTGGGTATACCCATTATTGAAGTTAATAAAAAAAAGTGTTAAATAATGACGTCGAAAAACAATCTATTTTCATGTTATTTGTACAGTGAGTTTGGTTTTCAAGTTTTAAGTTATTCTAACAAAATCACGCTTGAAATAGGTTTGAACTGATAAAATTGTATTTTTCTATGATTGAATACAATAATAAAGGATTTAACAGATTTCTGTACACGTTAGGCGTGAAGTACGGTATTCATTTTTGCAAGTATGAAGTTAATTACGTATAACGCATTTCAATGCCCATAAAGTTTGTCCATGTATTACTTATAATAGTGTGTGTTATTTGTGTAATATATCTTATTATTTAAATGCTGAAATCGAATTTAGATAAAAGTTACTCTTTTCGGAATAAGGGACGTTATTAAGGGCGCCTTAGCATTTTGTTTGGCCTTCGGATAACACATGAGGTAGAAGTGTAAGTAAAATGTGTTTACTTTACCCACAGATTTAATTTTTAGTTGGGTTAATGGGTAACGTTTTATTTGTACGTTTCCCGTTGTTGGAGGTCGAAAAGAATCTGTAAATTTTAATGACATGAAAGTGATTTAGTTAGCGCTAACAGTCAGTGTAATGTAATTCAAATTTTTTAATACTAAGAAACAACGAGGACAACAGGACGTATGATGATAGGCCTATTACAATGTAGTATTAGTTAGTATGTGTACACAACACCACATTGCGCTTGTCTACTCCTACGTAAGTTATGTCATTAGCTATAACTAGTTCTAAATGAAACAGAAATGTTTTCTCACAATTTGTTAGAAGATTTATACTGCGAAGGTTGCAGGTTTTACTATCTATACCATTGGGTCCCTATTAGCGTTAAACGTGATAATAATTTTAGTTTCCATAAATTTGTAAGACATAATCAAATCAAATTCAAATTTTAAAAAAGAAACTCAAATCTTTTCAGTACAGTCATGTCCTCTTCACATCCTAAGCAAAAAGGAATAGTTGTTTTAGATTTTCGTTTCATATAACACGCAAGCGTGGAAAAGCGCAAAATATTGTAAATGTTATTTAATATCAACACAAATAACGTTGCTGGTCGATTATAAATAGTTGTTTGCATGCTAATGTGATTCAGTCCTGGTTATGTGAAGGGCGGATAGCTATTGACTGACCTGAATGACTAAACGGTCCCGGGAGAATGGCTGATAGTTGTGCTCTCGCAAAATTGCCTTTCAGACAGGTTCTATTTTTTTTCATTTAGATAATTTCATGAAACAAATTGCAGCGTTTTTATTATTTTATATTAGTTTTTTTTTGTGTATAATACACATGCACATTTTATAGCTTATTAAGATAAATGTCTGGTATTAACATTAATATTTGAACTTTAGCATTATCCTCAAATTACTCGGCTTCTTGCCTTTGTTGAACACTATTTAATATTCAGTTTACACACACACACACACACACACACACACACAAATATATATATCTCTCTCTTAAACACATCTGACGCTGC
>DWQX01003192.1:0-18695 GCA_018245475.1 Pharmacophagus antenor
TCATATACAATTTTAAACTATCTATCTCGGTTTTACCAATGTATAGTGGGAAAAGGTTAACGAAGAAAGTTTCTACGTATTGTTGTAATCACGAGTTCTTTCTTCTTCCACAATATTGCATAGATCGTATGCACATCCTAGAGACACTGAATTCTTAAAACGTAATGGTCTTACATTATGTTTTAAAAGTTTATATTATTATAGTAGTCTCTTTTAATGTTTCCGACGATTAGTACTATTAGCAAATAAATATTATACCCGATACACTTTATAATTGACTAGGTTAGCTAATGCAAATAGGAAAATCTTTCGCTTCAAAACGAAGGGTGAAAAATATCAAGAGTTGCACTTCAGTTTTTATTCGAGTGGGCAATTGAGAAACGGCGCTGCCGATATAGCGGGGAACGCGTCAGAAAATTAACAATAACAAAGATCAACTGACACCCGCCAGCTTGGCGGTAAATTGAAGAAACCTTTTAATTAAATTATGAAATCATTATTAAATTTTCGAGCTCAAATGTTAGCTCATAGCTGAATAAAAATTGAGTGATCCTGGCTAATAAAATCATTTATTCAATACAGAAAGAACGACAGCGAGCCGTGACTTAAAGAAAGTAAGATGTTACAACAATATTAAAATTTGTCTTATAACTAATATAAGGGTAAAATAGTGGTATTGAAATCTGAATTAGATAAACGTTTATTACGCCGATTTAAAGAAAGAATTTAAATAATTTATGTATTCAAAACATTTCAGTAATTGTTATTTCAATGCGACTATTAAAGTAAAGCTAATACGCATACATTAGATGTTGGTGATACGGAATTAAGTATAAGCGAACGTATTCACGGCTTTTATCTTTATTAAATCGGTTTATATGGTAATGAAAAACAATAATGTGCGAATTGATCAGGTAGATAATATGAAAATAATAAATATTTCAGTTAACTGCAGGTCAGTCTGGACATTTACCTTTGACTGTGTACTTAACTTTCTAAAAGAAATGTAAAAACTTATTATAATCGTAAGGAAAGGTAACATACTTTTAACCACATTAATTTATTTCTTGATGCTTTCTAATCACAGCATTGCTCTTTTCTGCCAATGTTCCGTACTGTATAAACGTTACTGTGTTCAGATTTATTGGCGAAATATCTAGTGAAAATACTAGCTTAAATATATGAACCAATTTCTTTTGCAATGGCAATTGTTGCATCACAAAAAATAAAATTATGAGCGGAGGATTTCAGTTACAGGTAACATGACATTAAAATCTTATTGCTTTAGGTTATTAAAATATATACCTAAATGTTGACAACTACATCATTTTATTAAATTTAATTTTTTTAATAGCCTATTAACATGAGCATTAAGAACTGTAGTAATACGTTGTTCTTGAAATGAAAATTGGACTCTTATGACAAGTAACAATGACGCGATAAAACAAAAATAAATTTAATAATTTCCCCTTCATTTATTCGTAAATACTACGAAAGAAGTACAATCTCAACAAATTTCACAACTACACGTGGCATCTTCAGGAGATTTTACGGGTCTACATCAAGACATCAAAATATAATAGGAATAGGAATAGGATATTATCAGGTTCATACTTTCGTACTCCACATGATAACTGATTTTTTATGAATGCAATTCTAATTTTATGAATAAAATACAATTTGAGGTCACGCTTAAAATACGTTAACAATTTAAATGTTAGATACTTAGTAACACTTTGAGTAAATATACAGATAAAATGTTTGTATATTGTCGCGAGTGCGAGTTCTTTTGTCAATAGTTCTGGAGCGGATAGCCCGTGCCTTATATTATTTAGATTTATTTTCTTTCTGCATTAAGGTTCCCACGCTCTGTTACAACGAAATATGTGACTAGAAAAACTAACAGTGAAATATATAATACCATAATAATTACGTATTAATTAAAAGTTTACATGAGGGGAATTTATTGTTCTACCTTTACTTATTGTGAATTTAAAGCCGATGTTATAATTACTGTAACTGACTTAGAAAAAGCAGCCTTAAATAAATTCTTGAAAACTTAAACCGAACAAAATTTTTGTAACATAACCGTTTAATAATTTAGTTATAAGTTGCATAAATAAACTGAACAAATCACATACATTATAATCACAATAATCATTTCCATCTATATAACAGAATATGTTGGTATGCGCGGAGACCTGTTTGTGGATAAATTAAATCTCGGTATCTCTCATTGGATTATTCTCCTCAAACAGATATTGAGATAAGATAATATGCACGTTAGAATCCATAATAATACGCTGCGACTATATACATTATCTGATTACAATTACCTTATCACGAGAACATAATAATTTTTCAACAATCATTCATTGCATTTTCGTGAACAGTAGTTACTATAACATAATATGAAAACTTATTCTTGTGATTGTTATAGATAAAGCATATAATGTACTAAGTTATACGATACGTTTACTGATGAGAAATCTGTAACAGTAGGCGTCGTACCTCTATAAAGCAACCTGTGAAATATAATTAATTGGCCCTAAAATGATTAATGTAATCCGAAGGATGTTGTTGAATGAATGAGAATGTTTTATGTAACTATCTAATATAAATAGCAATTGTTTAGAATCGACCACTGAAACAAAAGTTGCTTAAACAATTTTTTTTCATATTATCGCATAACATCTGAAGACACCACTTGTAGCGGCAAAGAGTGTTGAGATTGTAATTTAGTTGTAATTTCTGCAATTAAAAAAACGAAAATTGGGAGATTAATTTTATATTTTATCGAGTCATGCACAGGAACGCTTGGATCACGAAATCATAATACTACCTAAAGTTTACAATGTTATTAGCCATTATTATTTATTTAAATAAAATCAATTTTCTTGAAGGTAATATAAATATCGTAAAATATTATAAAATAATAGTATTACGTAGACTGAAATTACTATTGATATTTTTATATGAGCGAGGCATAGCTATAAAAAAGGTACAGCAGTTTTGGTAAAAAAATTATGTATTTGGGTTATAACTTAGTATCACGCATGTAAGTCATAGCTATTGGTTTTTTCACAAGATAATAACCTAAGAAAAATATTAATATAGGGGACAAATTTTCATAATTATCCGGTAAATCACGATAAGGTGTATAGTAGAATATAAATTGAAATGCGACAAGCTCGGGGCGAGAAAATAAAAATTCAATGCGGCATTACGTAGCGAAGCTTACGTAAGTCTAGGAGACCAACCGAGCAGGTACCCCATATTGAATATTAACTAAAGTCCCTTGTTTAAATTCATGAAAATTCTTACAGCTTTGTCTACTTTTAATATTCTTTTAACAGAAAACTTTTCAAGGATAAAAACTATTTAACTTTGCTACAATTTATACATTTAGATCTAACAGAGATCTACTACTATTTTCATGAAATTCTAATTATTTTTAGACAAAAATAATCGTTGTAATTACGACTTAACTTTTTGTACCTTTTATAATATTTGCTAAATCTTTGGCGACTGTTAATAATATGTTAAATTATTTATATAATTAATTACGTTTCAATATTTAAAGTTGTGACTAAGTCTTGACACTTAAAGATCAATAGTCGATATCATCGTCTATAAATTGCGTATAATTGATCTATATTTGCATTCATGTTATTCATATTAGCAATAATAGCGATACTCCCTGTGGCTTTATCATTTTAAAAAATCCTGTAAACCAATTGAAATCATCTGAAGTCATCTTTAAAAAATCTGAAATATAAAAATTTATAAAACTTATATACAATGTCGAATATTTCAGATCGGATCAGAACGGGTCGCTCTACATAAGGTCGGTAGGTCAATGACCCATTTTGCCAAAAGGCCTCAGGAATTGCTTCCCCTACTACTCTTTTGCCAGATGTTCCACTTTTTTTTGCATCAAAAGTAAAGAAAATAAATCATTCTTTCGTCAAAAAAAAATTGAAAAGTCACTTAAATACTTTTTAACGAGCAATACAAGGTACAGGTTTAATGGCATGAGGCTTTACGTAGCGATATTTCAAATGTTAAATTTTATCTATATATATGAAAACTTACTGTTACGCAAATTTAATATGAAGTGATAAGTTAAGAAAGTGTTAAAGTTAGACAGATACTGTGGTTCAAAATAACCGTCAAAACCGATGTGGCCACAGCCCACACTCTGTCGTGCTGTAGCCTCTGAGAAAAAAACTTCTGTGCCGATCGCCCAATTTCTAAGGGACACATTAAAATTTACGCAAAATCTGCGTAATGTTTCTTTTTATATTTCAGCGTTAACCATGACGCGTTTTAATCTATATTCTATCGCTTCAACTATTTTTTCTTACATTTTATGTACGGACCGATATACAAGACGGTTTACATACGTTATAATAAAGTTGTAATCTACATAATTTTTTTACTTAATTTTTTTTTAATACGTTTTTTACTTTTCAGTTTGTACATATGTGGTCCGTACCTAACCACAGGTTCTCCCTCTGAAGCAGTGTAAACGTAAAATCTAGTTCTATTAATATAAGAAATCCTTAAATAATTATAGAACATTCTTTTATTTCAGTAAAGAAGAGTTAAAAATTTCATAAGACAATTTTTTATTAAATAAATTTCCACATTACAAGTTATATCATGGCTTATTGCAGAGGTCTTGTTTTAGACCTTGTTATAATAATTACGCGTTGATGTCTTTTGAAAGGGGTTAAAAGTATACAAGTATAATTTAACTTTAAATTTTACCAACGCAATGTAATAGTAAAAGGTCTTTTTCGTGACAGTGATCTTTTTAATGTAAACTCTTTAAATATTAAACTAAGTTAATATATCTTGTGCATTATAAAAAGTATAACAAAACTATGTAATAATTATTCATAAGTTGAATCTCTAACAGGTTTTGATTTCTAGCATATATAAAAATTTCTCCATCTGTTACCATTAAGCGGAAGGACAATTTAAAGAAAATTTATCAGAGGATCGTAGAATTAATAAAAAAACTAAAGGTTTGCAAATGATATAAGTACGCTGGAACTTTTCATATGGAAACGCCGAATCTAGACTATATACGTGGGCAAAGCCAGGCAGGTGCGATGCATGCTTGCATTTATCTAACTTCCTCGCGGCAAAGTGGCGTGATTACTATCAATATTTACGCAGATGTGTCAATTTAGGCGTATGACGTAATACCGAACGAGCGTCTGCCTGGCAGTGGTCGAGGCAAGGACGTAACGTGCGCCGGAGGCAGCATCGTACCAGCCGCATGCGGCTAACATATGAGTACATCCTTCAAAATTATTAAATTAAATTTTATATATCTCTAAATAAATCATAACTCTAATATATCATAATATCAAAATCAAACATGACATAAGATTTTCGATCATAACAGTTGATGCAACTTTTAACTAAACAATTTCGATATTTTAACAGGAAATTTTTAATTTCTATATAAATCCGAAACACTGATTGAATGTGACCAAAAGTTGTAACACTATTGCGATCGGGCGCGGAAAAACTCACGTTCAAACTATAAACACTTTTTTTTCTTTAATTTATATGAAACATGTTGTTGTACATGCAGGTTGATCCATAGAATTAATTAATATTCAAAATAAGCAATCCGAGGTGATTATAGCTTAGTTAAGATCTTAAGCTACAACTTTCATGGAACTGAAATAACCTATAAAACAAAGTTTAGGCTGGGCCTAAATAGAACGAATTAAAATAATTTAAGAGCTGAATACTTTCAAAAGTTACATAGTTACAAGGGGTTGATTACGGATATAAAACCTCAGCTAAGCACTCGTGTTCTTAAGGCTGTTACAACGCATGAAAAGTCTACGAACTGTAATTCAGACGGATCAGCTGATCGGATATGAAAAGTTAAAAATTACAGTTAAAATATATGGGATACATATAAAGGTACTTACCGGCGGCTTTCGCCAGCCACCACCAGCAGCAGCAGGCGGCTACGAGCGCCCGAGCGCCGGCCATCTCAGCGGCAGCGCATCACACGCGCGCATTCGCCGGCCGCCCCGGCGGACTGAGCACACTGTGTGCCGCCCCGTACGATCGATGTTGCGCCGCACGCACCCTCCTAACTAGTGGTGGTTTTAACAACCTCTAGCATTTAATATAACGCTGCTATAACAGCTAAATTAATTTATAGCTCTAATAGTCTCAAATTTTTATAACCTTAACCAAAAATAAACTTAATGATATTTGTTAAATATCATTCTTTTTTGAAGTTTTACTTTCACAGACTTCATTTTTACTTACATTAAAATAAAAAATATATTTCTAATAAGTAAAAAATAACGTTTCGATTCTGCTACTTAAATTTGACCTTATAACTTTATTACACAAAAGTCAAATTAATTAAATAATACAGTGCCATGGATATCAATAATACAATATATGCTGTAGGTTTTTGATTTTATGTTTTCCTTCAAACTATGTCTTGTATCGCAAATGAATATTAATAACATTGTCGATAATAATAACCATTACTTTTAACATAACTTTTTGTAGTTTATGTGTCAGCACTACGTTTCGGCCTCCCGCCACCGTTGTCCAAGTTTTCTTGGAGAGCGCGCGCGCTGCCCCGTTTTCTGGCGGATCGCTGACCGCTCCTAATTGATTGGGCCTGTTCATTTGCCGAATAAGTTTTAGGTCAACACCGCCGCAGACACAGCGCATTATTTAATAATAAGTTTCTTTTTAAACTTTTAAGAACATTAGAATAATTTTCTTTGCGTTTTATCATGAAAATGTGAATATTGAAAAAGTGTCAGTCATGAATAATAAAAATTAAATTGAATTTAAAAATATCTGAGTCAAAAAATTACAATTACTTTTAAATAAATCTTTGTTTAAAAATTGAAGAATCTGAAGACTTTTCGTCTTCTAATTCTTTTACTTAAAAAAACAAATTGCCCATACTTTTAAGTTTAATTGTCACACCTTACATAATATGGCATAAATTCTTGCCTATGTCGTAAATACATACGCATCATTGACCTCTCATTCAATAATTTTATGACTGTAACTTTTAGCTCATACGTATGATCAGTATGTGAAAAATAAAGCTATAACTTTTATTACTTATATATATACCATTTTTATGGAAATTGTATTAAATCTATAAACAATATTGTTCAGCTAGCTACTTATGGTCCAGTATTTCACAAAAGTTGCACACAAATTCCTTTACTATTTATGTATTATAAATATACTAATTATACACGTTATTTATTTAATTATATTAACGTATGAATAACTAAAACAAAATAATAACCATAATTCCAAACATCATCATGAACTAAATATTACACCATAAAAGTATAAATATGTACCTATTTTTAATATTGCAACATTTTCAAATGTCGCTGTCAGAAGATTTGTTTATATAAATTTATTTATATATACCTTTAACAAAACATGATTTAAATTTTTATTCTTATTGAATAGTCATAAAATTGTGACAAAAGTTAACAAATAAGGTTTTCACATTATTCAATCTGAAATCAACTTGCATAATATGTATTTGTTATTAGAGATTTTTTCATAACATTTGTTCTAATGAAATCTAAACGTGGTTTTTATGATGTATTTATTAAAACTTGTGCGATAAATCCCTCAAAAAAGGCTGTTTGTCAATATAACAATGGAGATTACTATATATATACGTATTCTGAATTATTTGGCGTCTGTGAATATATTTCCCAAAATCTTTTACAACTTGAATGTAACAAAGATATTGTGGGATTAGTAACAGATAGAAATGTAATAGTACCTTGTGCCGTTGCTGCGTAAGTATTTTCTGCTATATACACTATAACTTTTAAATTAAAAATTTGTTCTTATAATTTCTAACTTCAAAAGTATGTTTGTGTATGATCATTTACAGCTTGAAAGTCAAAACTATAATTTTATTAAAACTATAATTATATTACATAATTTAATTTCATTTTCAGAGTCCACAAATGCTGCAACAGTTTTATGTTCTTAGATCCTTCTCAGAGCATTGAAAGTGAGATTAGCAATATTAAATTTAAAATATTAATTTCAATCAAAGAAAATGGTGGTAGCAGTCTTTTAAAATTATCTGATAAAACACCTGATAAAACATTTTCAATTTTTAATTACACTATTAATTTTTATAAACAAGACAATTATAACAATATATTAACCAAAAGATGTGTAATGGAGCACTCATTTATTGCTACAACATCAGGAAGCAGTGGTAAAAAAAAGCACATACAAGTCCCAGTTCAGTGTATACAGCCAAATATAGATGATTTAACCAAATTATTTGATGTATCTTCAAGCGATATAATATATTTTTCAACACCTCTAACATTTGATCCATCAATGGTTGAAATTCTTTTGGCTTTTAAAAATGGTGGTTCCCTCTTAATAGCACCAGAAAAAGCTGATGTTTTATTTCCTAAAAACAAAAACTATTCAATTACTGTTTGGCAAACAACTCCCTCAAAATTCTTTCAATACACAGACAATGAAATCAAAAATGAAATTTTAAGTGCAAACTCATCACTGAAAATATTAGCACTCGGTGGTGAACCCTTGAATGGTATAAAGAGACTGAGGCAATTGAAAAATATAAACAACAAAACCAGAATATTTACATTGTATGGAGTCACGGAAATGTCATGTTGGGCATGTGTTGCAGAGTTGGATCTGAACAAGATTATTAAAGATCGTGAAGTCCCATTGGGCAATTGTCTTTCTGAAACTCAAGTACAAGTTGACACTGAAAATTCTTCAAAAAATTCTGGCAAAATAGTTTTAGGTAAGAATTTACATTCCATTTACTTACAAAGATTTAGAGATAAGATATGTTATTTCAAGAACTCAATTGTAATATTTTTTACTTGATAATGACATGTTTCTATAATTGTGATTACTGAATATTTTTTACTATGTTTCAGTCAGTAGCACCCGAAAATGTTTTGTTCTCAATAAACAGGGTACAAATGGAGAAGAACATTCATTGAAGTTTGTTGATACTGGGGACATTGGTGAAGTGCACAATGGCACTATTTATTACAGAGGACGTAAAGATGACACAGTGAAGAGGTTTGGTCAAAAAGTAAATCTTCAGTACATAGAAAACAGTATAATGGAATGTTCCGAAATAAAAACTTGCTCCTGTATTTGGTTGCCAAAGTTGATGCTGCTCGTATTATATTATTCATCAGAAACAATCTGTACTAAAGACCTTTCTATACTCATTAAAGGCAAACTAGACGAAAAATACTGGCCAGATAAAATTGTGAAGGTAGACAATTTACCAACTAATCCTCATGGTAAAACATCAAAACAAATGCTATCAAAAATGTTTGAAAATGATTTAGTTGCACCAACAATTCCTCCCACTTTAGCTTTCTTAGAAGAACTTACCTTAATGCTAAGAACTAACCTCTCAGTTGATCAATTAAAAAATAGGACCTTCTTATCCATTGGTGGCACATCATTTCTGGCTATTGCTATGTGTAATAAACTTTCACATATTTATCCAGAACTAGGAAATATAATATTGCCACATTTAGTTTCCAATAATAAAACTATCCAAGAGATTGTGCTAATTGTTGATAAAGATTATAGATATGAAGTGAGTAAATTGAAGAGAAGGTTTCAAAAAACAGAAACAAAACCGAAAAAGTTAGCTAGAACTTTAAGTGAAGTGCTTGAATTGGATAAAACTCACATAGAATTTCACGAATTTTGGAAGTATGACACAGGCAAGTGTGTTGATGCATCTCCAACTTTATGTGCAGTTAAAACGTAAGTTGCTATTTTTTATGTCAAACGAAACACAATTCCAACCTAAATCATAAAGTAAATTGAGTTTTGTATTTTTAAAGCATAAACTGATCTTGCTATACTCGTACATATTATCATATCTCAGATTATTAATATTTTAATGCACTAAAAAAAAAGCTTAACATTTAACAACCAAAATTTAATTATTGAATGTACATAACTCTCCGATATCAATATAGATATACAGTCAAGAGAGTGAAAATCAGGCTTGTAATAGCATATGTAAGTAGGTATTTTTTTTAACTGTATTTTAAATAGTTACAATTTTTTGAATGAAGTCCTTATTATATAATTTAATATTGTGATGATACCTATTTATTATTGAAAGGATGTATAAGAAAAATATTAAATTTTACTCCCAATTTTCATATACATTCATCTCTATTTGCAGAAAAATGTTTGTGACTGTAGGAAGTCATTCAGGTAAAATAGTGGCAATTGATACTGTTTCAAATAACTTACAAGGAAGTATAAAACTTAACTCGCGCATAGAAGCCTCAGTGTATTGCTTTGAAGGTATTAAAGGTTTTTGTGGTGTTGTCGGTTCTTATGATGGGACTATTGTTTGTTTCTCTCTAAAAAATTGTGATGAGATATGGAGAACAAACATAAGATATATGATAAAGAGTAAAGCTACATTTTACAAGGGCGTCATCTATATTGCTTCATATGATGGAGTAGTTCGGAGTATAGAACCCTCGGTAAGGATGCTTGCAGATTATAAAAGTTTACCGTCTCATTGTCACTTAACATCAGGAGAAATAAAGGACTAATGTAAGTCCATAATTGATGAAAAAAATAATAATTACATAAAACTTCTTACAAGAAAACATTAGAGGGATTGTTCTTTTAAGCTTAAGAATTTCAACTTAATACACAAATATGTTAACTAGAAACAAGGTATTTTAAATCTCGCATGTGTACTTACAATATATGATGAAATAAAAAAGTATGTTATCCTTTATGTCATATCCGTTGTTATAACCAGAGCCAGTGTTTCGCCTCACTTTGAGCATCTCTTTTAGATTAAAGTTAATTCCTTTTCAAGTTGTCAGTATGTTTATGCACGTTAATAATGTTACCAATATTACAATTTAGCTTTTACTGGGATAATAGAACAGGCGACAACAGTTAATAGTGGATTTTAATCTGCAGTCATAGATTTTTAAATCGTACCGCCTCCTAGTAGGCACTGAAGCTTATAATGGTAACCGAAATAAAAGCAAATGAGAATTAACTTTTGATTGGTGATTATTAATAGATAATAGACATACATATCTAATTGTTATAATTAAATATTATGTAAAGTGGCCGTTAGGATTTTTTTCTTGTAAAGAGGGCGATAGTCAATAAAATTTTGCGAACCAATGATTCAGGCTTATGGTGCTAAACGTTAATTCAATGTAAAAAAAATAATTATTCTATAGAATGGTGAAATAAGGCATTTAATACTCGTGGCTGGTCAAGCAATATCAGCAGATTTGGTGATTGCAAAGAACGGTTACATAATGGCCGGTACACTGGCCGGCGTCTGCGCTGGTATAGACACGAGGACAAAGAAGCTTGCGTGGCGCGGAAAACTAAGTAGTCCAATTTTTGCTCGTCCAGCGCTTTATGACGACGACAAGTACGTCATATTCGCCGAGGTGAGCGGCGAAATACATTGCCGCACTGTCGAGAAAGGAATCAAGGTAACGACAACACGCTTATCGCGTTTGGTGCATATCAACATTTTTAGTTAAAATTCGAGACAGTTAAAAAAGTGGACAAAGGTTTTGGCTACTTATTTGTGATATTTTTATAATAATTCATCTAGCACCTGACCACGAACTTACCTTATGGTATGTGAATATGTAGTCTATTTTGGTAGATCGCACTAGAAAAGCTTAGAAGAAAGAAGAAGTCTAACCCTTATATGGATTCTGATATTACCTTTGAATTTTGGCTATTTACTTAATGAAATAGGTGGTTATTAAAATTTCTGAGGTCACTGCATAGTTTATCTCAGTTACAATCTATAAACTTTGTGATGAAAGATAAGAGTGCACATTTTTTATGCTTTGTGCTTTGCGTAAAATTTATGCTGCCCATGGTTGATTTTTTCGTAGGGAGTAAGCAGTCCACGGTGTATACTTAATGTCGGGCAATTCAATGCTCAAGTGATTACCTTTACTTAAAACTTGAACGAAAACACTGACGCCGGCAAACTATTACAATGCTTCGCTCTTCGCACTATGAAGGATGAAGCAAAACGCTTAGTCCTAATGCAAATAATATCGACAACGAACGAATGAACGCCTACCGTATGTCAATACGTCCGGTTGTAAAAAGGCAAAAAGCAGCTTTATTAATTCATTATCAAGATTGACATTATCGTTTTTGTCGCCTCTAACTTTAATCTTGCATAAGCTTAGCTAACAATAGACATCACGTAGATGGGAATCTAGAATATCAAGATTAGCAGTTTGCACATAAACTAAGAAAGTGTTCTATGTTCGCTATTAGTTTATACTGTTTGTTTTTATTTGCATTGTTAATTTTTATGTCCTTTTCATTGGTTTTGGCTAAAACAATGCATATTATTTTCTCTTAAAGGTATGGAGCTATCAAGGTGCGAAAGGCAACATCTTTTCCTCAATATACGTAAGAAATATTGACGCTTTAAAATGGCAGTTTATATTTGGATGTCATGACAATGGAGTGTACAGCTTCTCTGTGAAAAACTTTCGCCCTAATTTACAATGGAGGGCGGAGATGAATTCACCGGTTTATTCCACGCCTTGCTGTTTGGATAACAATTTGTTACTTGCAACATCAACCAATGGAAGAATGTGTGTGATAAATTCCGATAATGGTGCAATTTTATCGGAACATCAATTACCAAATGAGTCATTTTCGTCCGCAACTGTATGTGGTGATAAAATATATATTGGATGCAGAGACGACTACTTGTACTGTATAAAATATTTAATTATTATGTAATTGGATTATTAAAAAAAAAATAATTGCACCTACAATTTTTTTTTATTATTTTTGCAACGTATAATCAACACGAATAAAATATGCTCATATTATTATATATTTCGGCGATTAGCCATCGCTGAAAAACTAAAGCTTCTCAAGTTTTAGTAATTTTTTTTTTTTGATTTTCACATCGTAAGTTTGTCATGTGAAAACTTGATATACTAAAAAAAATATGCTTAAAGATTGTGTAAAAATTGAGACAAACAGAAAAGATTGATTTAGCACCTTTTTATAACTTCTATGAGATAAAACTCGAATTCAATGTTACATAATAAAGAGAAAATTAGGTCACAAAAGGTGAAGCATGGTAAGGTAGCAGATTGATATTCGTAGCTAAGCAGGCAGATTCGAAAAACCCAAACACCCCTCAAATCCCAATGCTTTTGTGGCTGTAGACTCGAAAAAGGTATCTTCGCGTTAAAAGCAAGAGGTAAATCTCTCCCATTACAGAAGAAAGTTGAACTATTTTTCGTATTGTTGGGCATACATTTTTACAGTGGCCAGATTTTAAGGGTTCATTTTGTTTGTGCATATATGTTCTATATAGGTACCATAATTGAAAATTAAATTGTGAAAAAAGAGAAGGAAAGATTGGTTTTAATAGTCAATCAAAACTGCAATTTTGATCTTGATAAACTGCTGTTTCTACTAAAATGGAATTGTAAAATCTATTTTACCTCCCTTAGGGCTGAAAATTTGAGGAAAATTTTCCAAAATTCAAGTCTTACACATACACACAAGAACTTTCTGTAAAAAGTGAAAAGAATGCAAGTAGTGATAAAAGATAATTCAAACTGATTTAAGGTTTTTTAATAAAAAACGTGACATTTCAAATTGTAACTTTATTCATGATCTTACACAGAACATTTAGTTGTAAATGAGCATTCACTAAGTTGACATAATATGATATGGATATTGGATCAATGTATCAAAATGGAATGCATTTTAGATGTATCTACCACTTGTGCAGATCATTTTATGCCTTGTTTATCTTAAAATATAAAAGCAATCTTAAATGAAGAATAAAATCCTATAAATAACATTCTTATATATTTTAAATAAGTTTTGGTAGAAAGTAAAATATTGCTGCAATTGGATGTTTCTTTTTAAAGAAGTCATTTGCATACATACATCCTCTATACTTTTAACCCAATAACCCTAATAAACAATTTAGTTTTAGCCAGATATAAACAAAGATTAAAATTAACAAGCAAATATACATGAATATTCATGATGAGTTGTGTTCACTGTTCCTCTTCACCCAACTCCACCTTTACTTTGGAGAAGTCAAAGTCTTCATCGGTACCCCTTTTATAGATCTTTAATACATCTAAGCATGTAGTCTCAAAGTGGGTGGTTGCATCATAGGATTCTGAGATAAAGATTTGACTTTGGCTGCCATCATCAATTGGCTCATAGTAATCAGACACACTAACAAATTTCTGCCTAATTGAACCCAGCAAATCCACTCCAGGCTTGATCTCAGTTTCAGGGTCATCAGTCTCCACAGTAGTGGACACCATAGCAATGAACCATCCCTTAGCAGCCACTTGATGAGTGTATGAAACCAGTGAAACATAGATGTCAGAATTCCTGCCCACCTGTTTTTGTGGAATAATAATTTGAGTAGACAAAGCATCTTTTGTATTAACAATAGGATGATCTAGAAGACAAATGCAGCGAATAACTTTACCCTTCTTACGGACTCTATCAGGAACATAACTGGGATCACAGTAAACTTGTTTACATTTAGCTATCTCATTTCCGGAGCGAACTCCGACTACTTTACCTCCTTCACCAAGTACAATCTCATCAATTGGCTTGTCTAACATATATGTTCCACCATAGATTGCTGACAGACGTGCAAAACCTTGGGGCAGTTCTCCAAGCCCATACATGGGATACAAGTATGGAGACTTACCATATCGAGCAAGAGAATCGGAATATAGCTTAATGCGATGAATAGTTTGTATAGCTGGCTGTTGAAGGTAATTGTCATCTAAATAAAGAGCTAAAGCATGACCTGTGAAGTCTTGGGTGTTTTTGTCTAGTCCAAACTTATCATAAAGCGACTGCATGTTAGCTGTGCTGGGATCAAAATCTTTCCAAGATTTAACATCATCATCTTGGAAATCTTGGACATATACAAGGAAATTTCGGAAACGTCGTTTCTCGAACATCCCCATAAGATCTGAAGCCAGTGCTTCCTTCTGGTCGACGGGCACTTTAGAAATTTTTCCTCCTTTATATACATAACTTCCTTCCACAGACTTAAATTCCAAATACCGGGTTACGCCCGTATGGATAAGCAATTTTACTAAAAGCCCGTTCGCCATCAAAAATTTAGGGATCAAGTCCACGTTCCAATCACGTCCTCGTCCATATGTTTCATCCGGAGCCGGTGCATTGAACTTCGCGAACAATTCTTCTAACGGAGTAATTGACGCAGATTCACCGCCGTAATACTTATTACGATCAATGTGTAACACCTTTTTTCCGGATACAGAGAGCATTCCACTAAGAATGCATTCTTTGAGTCCTGTACCCAAGACGATTGCGTCGTATTCTTCATCCATGATGATAAAGTCGAAATCCCAATACAAACCCTATAAAAAGGAAATATGCAAGTAGTCGGAGAATAAATGTCAAAATGTCGGAAACACTGGACAAATATGTCTGCCTGCGATGACGTCGACGAATTGGTACCAACTTTAAGATTCTAACTCAAACCACAGACAAACCATCGATTTTACCTTTTTGATATTTTACAAACGTCATTCCTTGTAATAATGATAATTTTTTTTAGGGACTGCTTAATCATTGTTATTTATTTTATTATAGCCTTAAATAATAAAGTCTTGAAATTATTGAATATTTATAATCATAAAAGTGCTTTCATCAATCAGAAAATCAGATAAAAATTCCATAACATATTTATATTACTAAATGTAAAATTAAACAAATAACAATTTAAAATTTTAATACTAAAGCGTTTTTACGTTGCTTTAAGAAATTATGATAAAAGGAACTACAATAAAATTAACAATTATAATTATATTTTAAAACCTAAGTATGAACAGAAAATAATAATGATGTATAATTTTAATAAAAATAATAAATTACAAACTCCAGACGAATTGCTTTTATGCTAATCATATGATTTTGTTAACGTGCATCTCTAACAGAGTGCCAATGAGGCAAATTGTCAGTGTCAGTTAGTCAGTCTTGTTTTTGAGTTTCGTTCTGTCTTGCGCGTACTATACACGACTGTTCTCCGTGACAGTAATATTGTTTTATTTTCAAAACTTCGTGACGAAAAAATGTTTATCTCTTTGTTCGATTTTAAATTCATCCACGTGTTTTGTGTTTTACCAAAATAAAAACGTCAGTGATGTGTAAAATAGTGAATAGATGATTTGGAACCATATGCTTCGAATTTTACGACATATTCTCATCGAGCAAATAACGGAACAAAACATTCGAAAGGGTGTCAAAAAGATTATAGTCTTAAATGAGAGCATTTAGCAATCAAGTTGTCCTTCAAATGAAAAAAAATGTCAACAGAAGGAAGCGGAGAGACACCTTCGACGGTACCAAGTTTGCCGGGGGCACCAGAACAAACTTATTTGTTTCCGAAAGTAAAAGGACACTCCAGATCTGTAAGCCATGGCGGGACACCTACTTTGGGCGGGAATATTGCTTCATCGCGCCCGCCCCTCAAGTCCGCATTACGTGGACATCAACGCGCGTTATCTCATGGTCAGATCGGCGAAGGGGGTCGCGTACCTTCGAATTCTGGGCACAGCCGAACCGGTAGCCGCACTGACTTCATACTGCCTCCTGGACATCGCGATCCGGCGCCAGTCAGTGCACAACCTAGAATTAATTCCCTTCGCGCACATCATTCGCGACAAGCCTCCCGATCCGATTCTATTTACACTATCCGCCGCGACTCCGTAGTCGCGCCATGGCGCAGGGCCGTGTTTTGGTTAATGCGTCGCCAACAACCTGCTATTGATAACCGACATCTAAGTATCACACCCAACCACTTGGTTCCTGAAAAAACTCCCCCAAAAGACCATCCTAATGGACAGAGATGTGACAATAAAATTAGAACTACTAAGTACACCCTTCTCTCTTTTATCCCTAAAAACTTGTTTGAACAGTTCCATAGAATTGCAAATGTGTACTTTATATTTATAGTGCTGTTGAACTGGGTGCCGGCCATTAATGCATTTGGTAAGGAAGTGGCAATGCTTCCAGTGTTATTTGTGCTAGGGGTGACAGCTATCAAGGACTTGTTTGAAGATCGTCGCAGGCATCTCTCAGACAAAAGAATCAATAACTCATTTTGTCGTGTCTACAAAAAGTAAGTTATTTTTTTTTCAACATAAATCTTATATTGTATCAAAATAATCTATATTATTACTATCTCTTTCTTTTTATTACAACTTAAGTTACATTTAATGTGGTAAGTAATTATTTGGCAAGGTAAAGATTTAATTCATTGACATTAAAATAGTAATGCTATTACTTAGACTAATAGTGATCATCTTACAAACTTTGTCTTAAGAATGATTTGACTTTATTTAATAATTAAAAATATAATTATCAATTAAGCATTATACTTCTGTATCTTTCAAGAACTATTCCCCTAAAACAACTTTATGTTAGTTTATATTTTTTTTTTAGTTGATGTATAAAAAATTCAATTGCATTAATCCTAAAATATTACAATTTTCATTATTTTAAAATACCCTTTTTATATTAAATGGTTAATATAGCATAATATATAAACTTACTACATTAATAAGAAGGTGACAAATATTATAATTGAAAAGATATGTTGTGATATTTATTTAAAAGTTTTATTGTATTGTACATTTCATATATAAGATAGATTTAATGACTAATAGTATAATATGAATAACTGAGCAAAGATGGGTTGCTTCATAATTATATTTAATTAAAATAATTGTAAAGCATTTTTAAAGTGATAAAAACAAGACCTAAAAGTGTACTTTTTCATTCCTTTTTTATTTCCTTTTATTTTTTTCTCCTAAAGTGGTTTATTTTTGAAAGTCAATAAAAAAAACGTGAGCCCGAAAAATTTTAAAACTCGTAACAGGATTTAGGGATGAATAGATAACAGCTATCACTTAATGAAAAACGTCTACAATATGTAATTTATAATCTCGAACAATGTACACTTGAAATTAGAGACTGATTGTTGGTTAATTATACCTTGTAGTACTGTACTGATATTAAATTGATTTCACAATTTATCACTAATAATTGATTTAGCAATGCAACAATCGTATTAGCGGCATTTACACCGATCTATGACGTCAGAGGTGACAAACTTCCCACGTGAATCGGAACTTTAAGGTATAAATGTGCATTAGTGTGCGTTCAGACAAATGCGCCCTACCCATACACGTTATGTTTGTTGTGATTTCGCTTTCTGAACAATTCCAACAAAGCGATTAGTGTTCTTTTTAAATTTATGTTAAACA
Organism: Pharmacophagus antenor; assembly: GCA_018245475.1. Taxonomy (NCBI): domain Eukaryota; kingdom Metazoa; phylum Arthropoda; class Insecta; order Lepidoptera; family Papilionidae; genus Pharmacophagus; species Pharmacophagus antenor. The sequence goes on from DWQX01003192.1 coordinate 18,417, forward strand.
TTAAAAATTTCGAAGCTGCAAATATTGTTGTAACCATGACATAAACCAATAACATCACATGTTTAAAAAAAATAAAGAATTAAAAAAGAATATATTTTATCAAATTTAAGTTAATATTTGCTGTTTGCCGTTTCGACACATTAAGATTTAATAAAATGTAAAAATAATTTCTATTGTTTTAGATTGTATTTTAAATCAGTTTATGCGTTTATTAACTTTTTGTACCCCACACAAAATTTCATATCACCCACCAGCGACTCCGTGGCATTATTTATAAAC
>DWQX01003193.1:0-18724 GCA_018245475.1 Pharmacophagus antenor
AACATGTAGCTTACATTATTTATATAAAATAATAATAATAAAAATAAGAAATAAGTACGTTCTAACTCAGTCAGTGCATTGTTTAAATTAGCAAAACTGTTAAATTAACCAATAAAACGCAAACTACATCAAAATCGTAAATAAAATCTATTGTCATCTGTCATCATATATATGAATCCGTTACATATAGCAACTCATTAGCGCTTCATTAACAAATCAAACACACTTTAACGCCAGCGAAATGCCGAAGAATAACTAATCTAGTAAACAATAACAAAATCATCACATGTATAAAACGTACTCACAATAGTTATGGCGACAGTGTAAATATAGTTAACCGATCCGTTGGCGCCGTTCCGGCGACATAGTGATTATTTGAGCAACGATTTTATATGATAATAAATGTATATTTCTTAAAAAAACCAAAACTTTTTCATATCGAAAATACATTTTTTAATTTTTCAGAAATAAAGTATTTTTTGTAATATTTTTTTTGATTATAATCCCCGGAGTTTCTTAGATTTCGGATGAAAAAAGCACTAGAATGGTGAGGATTAATTATGTTATAGCATCGGTGAAACACAAGTGTCGTCGCCTAAACTACAGTGAGAGTTCTTTATGCAAACCATAGTAATATGAATAATACTTGCATAGAAAAGAATAATGTCATTTTGATGACTGATCGGGTGAAAACTACTGAACTTACGGATACTATTTGAGAATTATTAGAGTTCATAAATACACATTTCTATAGAACTTTTCCCATAATTAATTCACTTTTCCTAATCCGTTTCCCGATAAATAATAGGAAACGAATACAATAAGATTTATTAGTTATTCGTCTATAATTATTCATATATTGCATAATTACATTGAATAATAATACATATATTTCATAATTACATTGAATAATTATTCATACATTTCATAATTACATTGAATAATTATTCGTGTATTTCATAATTACATTGAATAGTAGTATTGAATGCCCGGAGCGAAACGGGTGAGTATCGACTAATTATAATATCGATGCGACAAAAGACGTCGACCAAGCCTCGGTTGTAACATTTCCGTATGCAGTGGAGTGGAACCTATCGTGAATAATTTATAATAAGTAGGCGCTTTTCTTTCCTTCCGCGCGCGTCGCAGTCGACAAATGGCCGCTTACAGTTGGGATGGTATGACGTACGTGTCGTATTGCTGTCGGTCGTGTCCACTGAGACGCAACGGTGACGGTTAGGCGTCTGTTGGGCCTCTAGTGAATAATACTGGTACAAAACTTTGTTAACATATAACTTGTATCGGAAATAAAAAGCCAAAAAATAAAGACGACATGCATTTATATACACACACGTCTGTGACACACCTTTACCTTATATTTTGTACCGGTTATAGGCAAACATTTGGCTTCAATTTCATTTGATGTTAAGTGAAAATCAAGCCGTAAATAGAGAGGCCTTAAAGTACCTTTGCATCCCGTCTACTTCGCATATATTGGCTTTAACTCACCCAATATCAACTTAACACTTAGCGCTAACAGCGACGCCAAAAGATCTAAATAAATAATTTCCTTTAATTAAATTATTTGTTGATCGACACCAAAAAGTTTTTATTACGAATTTAAATTGATTATTTAAAATAAAAGAATATAAGAACTGTAACGTTTACAAAATCTAAATGTATCAACACATTGACAAAATATAGAACCATGGAGAATACATAAAACAAAAAATTGTGTGATAAACTTCGAAAGCCGGTAACGGCAAGCGTGTGGGCTTTCAGTCGTAAGAAATGTAAAAGCAAAGATAGCAGAGCCTGCGTCATAACGCATTAAGAGCACTCGACCATATTAAAACCAGACTTTAAGAACGCATTCTTTCCTCGATAAAAATGATCGTTTAAAAAAGTAAAGAAATTATTTTAACTATTTGAAATATGAAATGATAGATACAAACATTTGAGGTACTATAGTTATTGCTATGATAAATGGTCATAGGTTCTTATATATATATATAGATAAATATCACTCGCATGCCCCTGCCAAAGACGAATCTAAATAATTTAACAGCTGAGACAATAATGAGCATAATCGGCGTAAAGGATCTAAGCGTTTAAGGCTAGGTGTTGCCAACATTGAACAGACGAATAACAATAAAAATAAATACAGTAGCTATTACAAAATTATGGTAATAATATGAAAGAAAGTAATTTGTCTAATTAGAGTAGTATAATTTTGTTTTAGAATTAGCATATTTTTTCAAATTTCAAAAATTCAGTCAAAGTGTTAGCGTATTTTTATTGTATTCTTACATTGTTATGTAACAGAACCGCAATAATTTAACTAAAAAATAATAACTGAAATAAAGTTCACAGTGTAGCATAGCATCTTTAATTGTTATGTGTTAACAATTCTCAGTGAAAACAATGTTTAATATTTATTTTTTGGTTACAGTATACTTTAATTGATGCCGTAAATTAAACTATACACTTATGAAAATTACGTATTTTAAATTCAGTTCTTATTATTTTTTTACAAGTAAAATTAAATCTTTACCTATAAAAAAATGTCCCGATGGATTCATTGTCTGACATATAGATCAAGGCACACCCTGAGCCTTTGTTTTATTTAACATTAAACAAAAAATTGTAGAGGGTGTGTTCATTAAGTCTAAGTGTTCACTGAGAAATTTTTTTTCAGAAATGAGATCTCTAAGGAGGCATGAGGGAAGAGGGCGGGGAGGGGATTAATATACATATTGAAGAGAACGGAATTCGTCTTAATATTAAAGTAAAAAAATAAATTGCCAGAACTAGAGACGCGGGCGCTTTACGTCTACTGTATAAATAAATTTTATTAGAAACTGGCAACACTCGAACAATATCGTAAACAAAAGGTATCGGTGGTAGCGTTTCACGTATAGAGTGCGTTACAAAGATAACCCAATCGCTGTATCGCTATTGATACAGTGCAAAACAAATAGCCCGCTATTCACATTCATACAGAGATATAGATGCGGCCGATTACAGATAACGAATGTGTTACCCAGATTGTAATACACACGAGTGATATGTAATACATCTGACTCTTGTGATATTACAAATTAAGAAATACGATATACTTGTTCGCAATATATACTTTATTTACAATTTATTCGCTGAAATAATTATACTTCAGTTTTCTACTATTGTCATACAAATTTTTGTTTTGTCTTTAATATCGCATTTAATTTTACATTGTCCTTAATACAGTCACAATACAGGTATTACTGTACATAATCTTCTTGAAGGACCCTCGTCTATCGATCCTGCGCTATCCTCATCCATTCGTTTTTCGCGAATTTCATTTGGACATTTGTCCATTTTTTAAGGTCACTATCAGTTTATCATAACGCTTGCAATTCTTCCGGCTATACTAACATTTTATTCTCGTAGAAAAATGATATAGAAACGATTTAAAGCAATTTATTTTAATACTTATTAAGATCAATACTTATTTAATTATCACTTTAAATCTCTAAATAGTTCGCTTCGGTCACTATTTGCGTCCTCCGGCTTTGAAACATAATATCCCACATTTCGTAATGTATCTAATAATATAAACTCAATCATTAATTGACTATATAGTTGCTTAAATCTATAAACAACAAAGTACTACACGGATCTGCACAATGACAATGAATAAATACACCGGTAGAAATATTTCAAACTGTCTCGCACGTGTAAACGTCAAACGGGCGTATAACCGGCGCTATGAGAATGTATAGCATAATAAAACAGACGCTACGCGTGTAGTGCCCGTTGTTTACACGTCGTCTGCGTAATTGTACGGATCCGGTGTATTTACGGAGAGATTTGTAGGACCGACGATAACGTTCTGATCCCGCACGAGTCGAACGACGCCGCCGAAGCTTGCAGCGCTCACTAAATTTAGCGTCGTGTTATCGTAACAACGGTTGTTGATTTATTAAATCGCAATGAGGCAATTAATACAGAGCCACGGATAGAATAGGAGACGGGCGGGTATCTCCAAGCGCCAAGAAAAACAGCATTTCATGGTTTGATTAAAGACGTAATACTTTAATACTTACTAAGATAATGATATCGACATCCAAAAATGGCGATAGCGCATTAATCACCGTCGATGATTTTGATACAATAAAATTAAATAATAATAGATAACATTTTATTAAGCTTATTTTTAACTGCTTTTATATTAGGAATTTTCCGTAACGACAGCGTAAAAAATACGTACATAAGTAATTCTTAACACCATAGACTGAACGTTAACAACACCGAGTACGTTACATAGAACATATTAAGAGAAAAAAATCCATATTGCCGTACTATTTTGGGATTTTGAAACCATAAAGCGTTGTCGGGTACAAAAATATCGGATCGTTGCGTAAGTACGCGATATTTATGCAAATGGCCGAACCAGGCCCGTGGCAACAGTGTCTTAAAAAAAAAAGTTTTCCGGCTAATGTTGTCTTTGAAAATATTAGCATTATATTAGCATATCGAATATAGAAAATTGAGGAGTAACCGCCAATGCCCGTTGGTAACAAATTAACAAATAATATTATATCATTTTACAAATATTACAAGAGTAACATTTGATAATGATAACTAAAAAGATTCTCTCATTGCCAGTAGATGATTAGTTTTTACACGTCTTTATCTCGTCAATAATGTGTTTATATTATCTTGACAATATGTGTTCACCGCCGACACTCGTATTAATAAATATACCACTGATGGAACCTAAAGATCATTTACCTGATTTTTTTTTTATTTGTGTGGGTGAAATGACGATGTGGACACCCACGATGCAAACGGAAGGGCAACCTTACGTCGGCAGATTGTTCCGATCTTTTATTGTACGCATAGATAACCAAGGTCGTGTAATTACAGCTGAATGCGACGAATTTCCACAACAAATAGGATGATTCGTCGAGTCTGGACGACCAGAAGTACAAACAACAAGAGTTAAGTTGTAGTCCATATTAACTTCTAGTGTCATTACTCTATGTCACATAACGTAGGTTTCATGTATTAAATCTGAGTTTCCCAAGGTAGAAGTCGGCCCCACAGGGGTGCAATTCTGTTTTCTAGAGGGGGCAATCAACATAAAAAAAATAGCTAATATAATTTATTGTATTATTTGTTTTCTTTGTTTTTTGGGGGGAATTGGATAAAAATTGCAACGATGTAGGGGGACATAGAAACATTTTTTACTCAGAAATGGGACATGTAACCAAATACGTGGGGAAACACTGTATTAAATATTCAGTGATGAAAAGAAAAATACGTGGCCAGCTAATCAGACGGATTCGATCTCTCGTGTATTACAAAAGGATAAGCTTCGATTGTATTCCAGTATCCAGTCACGAATTTCGTCTCGCTTAGCTCACTGCACTGGACAAGTTGGACAAAGGCAGCTTCCGGTACCGGACAGGAACCGTAACAAGAAATTTTTGAATACAAAAGGGCCTTTATACTGTTCGAATCCAATTAAATCCGATGACTTCTTATAATCATGTCCTTGGTAGAAATTACGATTTCCAAATTCAAATCTCTTTTCGGAATTGTTAACTCTCAAATGTAGGCAACCGGCCTTTGACAGGGTGAAATGCGAAGGAATGCTCGTAGTGCCACTTCAAAGTAAAACTGACACAGAATAAAAGATTTTCTTCGTGAATTTTGTCAATGTCTCACCGTAATTTCAATTTATATTATCTCAAATAAGTCTCAATTTATTCTTTGAATTTTCTAATATTCGTTGTTATATAAAGTGTCACTTCGTTATATAAAAACTAAGATGAACACAACGCTGGTTTATTTAACTTCTTTGTAAATTAAAACATAAGATGGTTAATGACATCTAAATTTGACATACTTCTAAGGTCGCCGTGACCTTTCTAAATAGTTCAATTAAAAAAAAAATTATTTCAACGGAGTAACAATACAAAAGTAACAAAACAAGCACGAAACATTCAAGTGGAATTACTAAATATAGCATTTGTTTACCTGTCGGTGCCAACGCGTGCATGCAACCTTTAATTATTCACGGTCGTGGATTTCACTTCACTGAGCCGGAAATTTACTTATTAATTTATTGATATTATGGGCGCATCATTACGGGCAAGCCTTTCCGAATAACATTTGAAATCCGTAGAGTTTAGAGAACAGCAAGAGATAATGCTAAAAAAGAAAAACATTTTACTTTTTTTAGTATTATTTCTTTGACACGAAACTCTTCAACATTTTCTTATAAATATGACTTAAGGCGGAACATCAAATATAACTCTTTCAAATGTAATTTTTTTGATAACATAAACCGGAGACCACAGGAAGTTTAGTTATTTATAGGATGAGTAGGCTATCGAGCGAGCGGTTCAACTAATGGAAATTGATCACCGTCGCCCATAGACAGCCGCAATGCTATGGTAGTCGCAACTGCGTTGCCAAAAAGTTTCTCCTGGTGGTAGCAGTATGAAATTTAGTAATTTATGTTTAAGTAATTTATTATTTGTCCACACATCATTTAATCCCGCTTGCCGCCGTGGTGCACAAGAACTTTATTGCGTAAGCCCAGTGAACTTATTTATTACTTACATCGTAGAAGTACTTATGGGTTCGCAACGTTGTGTAAAAGTTGAATCCTATAACAGCATGTGTGCTGACCTGGAGAGAAATAAATTTATGAGTCCGTATAAAGAACGATATGATAAGAGTTTAATAAAAATTTAATACAACATTGCGACGTGAGGCGATAAAATTCCATGAATCTAATTAAATGGGGTGGTTTTAAAGAGTTGCAACATCAATTTGCTGCATAAATTTCTTTCGATTGATAATAAAAGTAAGCACGGTACAATTACTCAGTTTTATGCTAGCTATAAGCTCTATAAATTACCATTAAAAATTCCGCTAAGATCCTCTCCAACTTCCCCGTAAAATGTTCAGAGTGGCATAAAGCGAAAAGAACTTTTAAAGTTATTAGCCTACGTATTATGTGACACTCGGGGAACATTTTCTATAAAATAACAACAATTGACAATTCACTAGTTAGTGGTCCGTAGATTGAAGGCAAGCTACTGTCGAGTGTAGCGTGGACGATCACTGGTGATGACACAGGGAATCATTTGCTGGATTGATAATGACGAAAGTGTTTTATTTCCGTACTACAGATAAAATATGATGTACAAGGACAATTTCTGTCTTATAAACAAATGGTTAATTCTATTTTCGAATTTCACAGACATTTAATAATAATTATAACGAAAGGTTATAATATTATACACAAATACATGTACAAAAGTAACAATGTTGTAAAAAAAACACACACACAAGTACGGTTTATAACTTACTCGATACAAAACATCTCTTATCCCCGTGTCAGAGGAGAATAAAAAAGAGAATGCATACCATTTGAAATTATATTAAAATATGGACAAGAGATGGATGGAATATATCGAATTTTTTTTTTCCTACTTGACTCTCAGATAACACAAACTTTATATATTAACATTGTAAATCAATTTAGTTGTCTCGAGTTAATACTGTCACGTCTAAGTTTATTTATTATGCATTAAACTTCGTCGACTTTTCAGAGAAAAGCTCTTTAAAGAATCACAGTTTACAGGGACCTGTGAGAGAGCTTTCATCTCGGATCAAAAAGCAAACTTTCGACGTCAAAGAAGATGAGATAATAACATTTTATACTGGAATTTATTTACTATTAAAGTCATTGGAAAATATTATAAGTTAAAGGCGAGAGCAAAACTACAATATCAAGAAAATTGAATAGAAAAATTAAATTCTTAATATTTTCACATCAATTTATATCGACTATATTGCATTTAAAAATTTTATTATCAGCAACGGTAAGAGAAATTTGTATTACATTACGAAACGCCTGCCCGTTTCTATGTGAAGGGTAAAACAAGGATGACCATACGTATTTTCTATTTAATTCTATCAAGACATATTCATGTATCATGGAGATCTTTTATGGCTAAAAATGTTATCGACAATATTCACGTAGAGAATTTTTACGATTGTTTCTAGATAAAAAAAAAATTCTAAGTTGCATATATTTAATAACTTTATATTAAGACTTATTATTTATCTAATAATTACAACCAGTCGTGGAAACTAATTTTATGAATATATATCCCTTACGTAATGTTTGTTTTATACACTCGAAAATGTTATCATGTAACTCCTCTCACAGTTTTTTTTTCACACCATTCTATCCGACGATCCTGTGTGAAGAACGAAAATTGTTGTTAGCGAGTATGAACGTACACAATCTGTCTTCGGGCGCCTCGTCGGTTCGAATCCACCATCTATAACGGATCGCCAGTAGGCGGCGATGATTTATTGTATTCTAAATATCCTAAAATTTTAATCGAAATCTATGTGCGTACGATATTATAAATAGTCGTAAAACGTTCCGAACAAATTTCGATACTGTAAGATAGTTTATATATAAACTATGCGATCGTGCGCGTATCTACCGAAATGATGAAAGTTATTAATATTATGTATATTTTCAGATACGCCACGTAACGTAAAAGGTGGCAGGTAAAACATAGAAATTATAACCTCTGATAGATACATCAAGCATTAACACACTAGATTTAGCAAGTGTTAATGGTGGGACTAGGAGCGAAAAGTCTTGGCTATGAATGTTATATAGATAACATGAGAAAAATAATAAAGAACAGGGAGCATCTTTGCAGTAATTTTACCGATCAACCATCAAGTAAACCATCGCTAATCGGAGAGGCGCTATAAGATGAATTGGTGGTGAAACAGTTGCCCAGCATTAATTAAGAAATAAAAAACTATAGAGATTTGATAAAGAGGTTTGTCATAACAATTACATAGCCCAGAGACGATGCTAACGATATGAGAGAGAGAGTTATAATTATGACTGAGAACATTTGAACGCATCATTATAAAACTTGATAATTTGGAACGTGGAACAATCTCCAGCGCACCGCAATTCCATTATGAATTTCAAAATTTCACATTAAACTTAGTATAAAACAGCCATTCGGAGCCGATGAACTTAGGTATTATACTAAAGTGGAAATTTCACGTTTTAATAATTTAAGTATCATTTGAACTAACTGGCTTGTATTCAAAATAAAAGTAAAAGAAAGTTAAAACAAATTAAACCTGCAGAACAAATTACTTCCATGGTGTTGACATTTTGCGAAATAAATCCTGTTGTTCGATTATACAAGAATTCAATACATCTATACTCCTCGTAAATATACGTAATGCCTAGGAAGTTTTCCGGGCTATAAGCAGAATAACAGCCTTCCAAATTACAGGTAGCCAGGTGATATATTAATATGATTATAACCATAGACAGAGACATACCAATAGTGCAAGCCCAAACAAATAAACACGTAAATAATAAACGTTGTGATATATCTGATTTGATATACCGATTTTCATTTGGGGAATTTATGCCATTAAGTCGCCACGCTGGGCATGCGTGTTAGCGATTGTAGGATTTGATGGATAGAAATTTAAGATTATTGGGTGGGAATTTAGGGACAGGGGATGTCACTATTTGGATGGATGTTTGGGGAAAAACAATAACAGCTGTGGTCTTCGGGGGCGCGTACACGTATCCATCGAAAAGTTGAACCCACTGAAGGAAGTAAGTCCCAATGAAGATGTATGAATTAAAATATTTATTCATACAAGTACATCATATAATAGGGTAAGGCTGGCTTTTTGCACGGTTAAGTCGCTACTGGTTAATAGTTGGCGAGCGTTGAAGGTTAAACAAGCGGCGTGATATGGAGGGCGACCGGCTAATACCGCCTGCTCCACTGTCAACCGCACACGGCAATAACGGTTAAGGCGGTTGAATAATAAAAAAGCTTACGTGCTAACCGCACCGCTGTTAGTTATAAAATATTCCGTTTCGTGTAATCAACGAGTACGTCCACTGACGAGGTTGTATTCCGCTTTTTCTGAACAATCGATTATCATACAAAACTAGGTCTCAGTCGAGGCAAATCGTTATAAATAATAACTTAATCTGCATTGACCAGAAGTTCACAAATCGAAAACATTGAACGTAAGCAAACTCATACGATCGCGTACATTTTATTTGTGAACGTCCGTGGAATCGAAATGACTGGTTCCATTAACTATTAAAGTATGAATTTCGTAAACCATGGAAATGTATTAACTCTTTGAACGATTTCCGCTTAATGGTTCGCAATACTGGTGGAGAAGCAAGCGAATTCCGTGTTGTTTTCATATAAAAGTCAATCGTACAACAAATGTTAGAAAACCGTGAGAAATTCAACGTTTCGGATTGTACAAACGGTGAGCGAGCGATATGGTGAATATTTTTTTCTTCATTATTAACTAATAAAGTTCAAATTGGCAATCACAGATGACAGATTAAACAACAAAACATCACAAAAAAATTAATTTAGCAATCATTTACATTATATAACGTTATAATATGTAGAGATTTAACTTTTGTTTATTTTACTTACGACCGCTCTATATGCGTGCAAATTTAGAAATGCCCGAGGGACATCGAATTAGCTTCGATGACGTCATCGCACAGGCGCCCGCGGCGACGCGCTATCTGTTTTCGGTTGGAAGCGCATTCCTCGCAGTACACCACCCCAATGTTATTTTTACAGTCGACGGCTTTATTGTTCGGCTCTCGTGTCTGACATTTTTCAGACGGCTCTGTCCGGCTACGGCGCGGACGACCCGTCTCGCATCACCGGCTGACGCTAGATGAAGCCAGCCGTGGATGATTTACGGCTCGAATTGTTGAGAATCACGGCGATCACAGATCTTTGCTTCGTGTAAGCAAACGGGCCCTGCGATTTTTTTTTGTCCGACTGTTAGCAAAGATATCTATAAGTTTAATTTGTATTAAATCATTCTCTTTGATAATAACGTACACAATTTTTTATGAAACTAGTTATAACTTCAGGAGTAACAAGAAAAAATGCAAGATTAATTCAATACATCATTATAAAACTTAAAACGTGATGTTTGAGATTGTACAGCCATAAACTTTAATCGTATATCAAATCTAGAACCTTCAGAAATCGGTTCAATTCTGATTAATACTTCACGAATTTTCACTTTCCGCAACATTTTATATTTAAATTTAAATAAACCGCAATAGGTGGATATGTAAATGTAGTTTGCTAGTGGCCAGACGCCAGATCATAACATAAAAATGATAATAAAAGAAAAACGCCTTGTAAACAAAATCGTAATGTTTGTCAAGTTGGCCCACTTGCCACCTACGCGTGCGTAGAGCGCACTCCGTTTAACTTCAAAGATAAAAAAAAAACCAGTTTCTAAAAAAAACAAATTTGTACGACATTTCGAACGCGACGGTAGTCACTGGCAGTTCCGCAATCCATTCACGCCCGAGTAATTTTGCAAATGTTTATTAGCTTTTTACTTTAATATGTCAGTTTAATATAAAGCGCAATCCATTTTGTAACAAGTGTTCTGAGATTCTAAATCATGTAACAAAATATAATTGATGTCTCTAAAACCGAAACAAAACAATTATTTCAAATTGTTGCAATACGGACGATTGTAGCTAAATGAATTATATATTTACAAGGAGAAATGTTTTTCCTTACGCATCCATCCAATTTTCTTACGGTGGGCCTTTTATACATAATAAGTCAAAGGAGCTGTTCAGTCGTTTGAAGATAATCAATCATTTACTAGTCTTAAATTTTAGATTTAAACTCTTTGCGATCAATGGATCCGTAATCGACACTTGCAATACTCATGAAAATGGAAATCACGTTTTCATGTTTCCCAAAATCATGAGAACTTAGTCTTTGAACTTTCCTTTGCACTAGGGATGTGGTTGATTTGTTATTGGAAAGAAGAATAAAGTAAGCGTGTGTTTAATGGTATATGCCGGTATGAGAAAATTCTTGCGTACACAAAGGGTTAATATTATTCTTACAGATGAATGTGAGTTTCGTCGAAACTGTACTGAAAAACCATTGGTTCCGTTGATACGCGACGGAAACAATCGCTTACGCGCTCCCAGCGACGCGCGTCCCGCCGCGCCCTCCATCCTCTACGCGGGCTGATAGACAAGTAGCGGACCTAACAATTACTATGACCTGAATAAAAACGTTGAACTTGTTACGGTAAGCCTGGTGACAGTAGTTTACGTAAAGTTACACTCAACACAAACTCTATATCATATCTCTTTCCATAGAAACAAATTCATTATTATCTTTGATCAACCAAATAGCTATTTTTAAAGACCCCTATCATTCGTATATCTTTTGCGATAACAAAATTAACACTTCATATTTAAGATATATACAGGAATTATTTCTGTTATAAAACTATGGGATTATTTTGTCAAATAGTTTGTGGTGCATAAAAGATAATATTAAATAGATGTCATATCTATTTAATATTATGTGCTGAATTTTAAAATTAACTGCTTAATTTTTATTCTATATAGAGAAAAGTTTTTCGTGATACTTTAAGTGGGCAATGAGTTATTGCATCATTTGTACAATCGGGTTCATTCAAAATTGGGCGTACAGGGCCTTGTTTCTTCAATTTCAATAATTTGTTTGCGATATTCTGTAACGAAAGTGCCACAGATGTTCTAAATTCACAAACTTTTGAAACGGGACAAAGTTTTGGTCATTATCTGTCCTACATTTTGGCCTTTAAAAGTAATTACCAAATCGATTTGAACGTATAAGCTATTTATTGTATTTGTTTGAAACGGTATAATAGGAAAGTTGATTGATAAAGACCCGGTACCTCGGGCACGTGATTGGTCTAGAATGATATAAACTAGCCACCCACCATTTTTACGATCGCCTTTTATGAGTAATTTAGCTCGTAGACAATAACAGCTCCAATACCCATAAATCTTTCAGAAGTTCACAACGTGCCCTTAAAGAAAATCTAGTGTTTTCTAGGTTTAAATTAGTGGCTGCGCAAACGAGCGAGTGGTTCACCTGATGGAAATTGATCTACTTCGCCTATAAGACAGCCAGCCGCAAGCTTCGAGGAGTTACAGCTGCGTTGCCGATCTTTATGAGAGTAGAAAGCTCTTTTCTTGAAGGTCCCTAAGTTGTATAGGTTCAGAAATAGTAAAACGGACCTTTTATTATTATTCTAATTATAACCATTGTATCCTACTTAAAATAAAAACGTGAGGGTCTCTATGTCTTCAAATTTACGTGTTAATGATAATGTAGTACAAATATTTAATAGAATTTAAAATTCAAATGTGTATTAATTATTATGTTGTACGAATTCCCACATTAACATTATTTCGTCACTGCTAATGTTTGTAAACATTATTAAATTAACCAGAGGCCTTTGACACGCAAGTGCATAAACCAATGAAACCGGTTATTCATTTAATATTAAACAAACATTCATTACAGTTTATTGAGCACAAATACGGATTATCTTCTCCGGATGCTACAGCCTTATCGCTTACGTCATTGGATACACACCAGCGAAGCATCATATGCGCCGATTCCATGCGGAAATGTAATCCGTCGGAACAGGAAATACGGGAGAGAATCGCTTGATATGTATTTTTCGAGATGACATAACCTTGTTATCGGTGTGGATTGGCAAATAAAGCGGAACCAATTATTGCTGTGACCGTTGCCGATGGAGCACTGCGATTGGTGAGACGTGCACAGTCCAATTTGATCCTTATGCACAACGCGAACAGGTGTTATTCGTTTGTTACAATTGAAGTTGACCCGTGGGAAATGAACGAGCGGTAGGTGAAATGGCGTTGATTTTTAAAATAATATTAAATAAGAAAAGATTGACATCTAAAATATGTAGATTACATAAAACTTTAGTAGTATTAAATGAATAAGAAGAGATCTAAACAAGCGCTGTCCAACTTTTTAAAATTTCTATCATATTTGTAGTAAAAAGTTCTCATGTTGTATCTTCCGTTACGGGAACAACTGAAATTTGACATGCCCTAAGTGTATTATGAACAGAAATCTAATTGATTTCTAATTGACTTGTAACTTATTATTACATCACTCATAAGAAACAGTTATCAGTTTCTTTTACACTGCTCAACAATTATTGATATAGATTCCGATATCGGGAATACATCAGAAAAATACGCTTTTATTAACTAAAGATGGCGCCTATAAAGTAATTTAACAAAAAAAAATTGTTTTAACTTTGTGAAATCAAATACCGTCAGACGTAATTGTAAAGGGTACGACAATTAAGAACCCTTTGACGTACTAAACGATAGCAATTCGGGTTTAATTGACGATCCTATTACAAAACTATTATAGAGAAATTAACAGAGCGAGGTTACCATGGTTAACGCAGATAGGTTGAACATTTCCTCGAATCACTTTGCGCCTAGTTTTGGCCTTCTTGACTCCTATACCTTCTTTCGATTACGAACATGGTGGAATACATTAAGCCGAATAATAATTACAAGACAGAAAGTACGCTGTGAACTCCGACTTTTTCAGTCTAGAATTTAACCTCCCCCAAAGAAGTGCTGCAGAGATCGCGAAGATATGCAAAGGTGTTCCGCGTGAATGTAAAGCAGCGAATATGAAACATTAAAATGGTTTTACTCGGTGCAATTCCGATATAACCCGTATTAAAAATTATTCTGATTTTTCAAACTAAATGTACCACCAGATGAGATGCTCGGGAGTTAATCTTTAAAACAAATTCGTCCGTTTGAAAAAAACCTATAAAAAATCATCGCATTTAAGATTAGAAAGCACGCGAGCACCGAGTCCGATGAAGCTGTAAAAGTCGTCATTAAAACAGCTAATACATTCTTCGAATCCGACATTTAAGATTTGTTAAAGATAATCGTAATGAAGCGCGGCCTACAAAATGACCACCTCGCGCCGGGCTCTATCTCGACGTCAGTCGGCGGCTCGTCGACGTCGATCAGACGCGCAGATAAAGCCTGCGGAGCACAACGTGTCTTGTTAAAGGAACAGGGTTGGGACGATAACAATTTGTAAGTGAAAATTAATGATCTACTCTTCGTGTATCGATAAGATATACGATATTCTATAAAGCGAATGTTAGAAACGACATTCGTGTTGCTAGTTAACTTATTAAGGTTTTCTTGTGTATGCTTTTATAAGAAAGCTCTTCACGATCTCTTTGGAAAATTTACTATTTTACTTCTTTAACTAAACTTCAGCATATTTACATTAAGTGTTAAAATATTACCCATACGGAAAAACCGAAAAGTAGCAGTTATGTTTGGCGTGTGACAATTTACGAGCAAAACTAATTGAAGAATTCAAGTTGTTAAAAATACATATTGTCTTAAAACATTCAGACATCTATAATTCTTTTTGACGACAAAAGCTTTTGGGACCACCAAAAAGCTTTCGAGGTGAACTTCATATTATCCTATGACGAAAAATTCGCCGACAGAGTTACGCGACCCATGAAGGACTAAAACGCTAAATAATAAATGACGTTCCCTTACAGACTTAATTAGGGCGTCTATCCCTATATCTAATTAAATAAACGGTAAATACAAAGATTATTTATGTAATCAAATGTTTTGAAACAAGTAAACTAAGTTTGAAGCGTATTAAAAAACAGCACTAGACATAGCGCGCTAAAGTTAACGTTGACATTCAAGTATTAATAATTTCCGTTAATAGGTAGTTAAAGTATTTAGAATAAGTGTAAAAGAAAATAATTTGCCGAAGATGAATGAGTGGTTGGCAGCGTTTAACAGTTTCTGTCAACAGAACAGTCGAGCTGTCAGCGCACTCGAAATGTAGCGTGCAGGCGAAATAACATTTTTAAAATAAACATTACTAATGGAATATTTTAATACTTTTGCTTTGAATTTAAAGTTTTCAGTCTCTTAACCATTTATGGGTTTTTAACTTTATTATCTTATATCTTTGTGAAAATTGTAGTTTTTGCTTGGGATATTTTAACACGTTTCCCTGACCCGAGAGTTTTTTGAATATTTTCCCTTGCGGTCTAGTGAGGCGGATACAGAATACAGTTTGACAATGCTTAATTCGGCAATTAACGATTTAACTAAATCTTGATTTGGATGAAAGTTGTATGTAATTATTTGAAGCTTAAAGTTATTACTTTTGATAATAAATGGCCAAAACTTTGACATAGGTAATTTCAATTGGAGGGAACGTGTTAAATAAGTTCTATATATAAACTATTGATATGTAATATTGAAAATAGAATTTAAATTAGTGTAGAATTTTTTTTTGTCTTCCGTCTTTTATAATGCAATAAATTTATCGTAACGGCAAGTTATTTCATCTTCCTACTGAAATTTTAATAGAAACGAAAATGAGTTGCACAATGTGACAATATTCATTGTACTAAACGTCGTCGAAGTCAGACGCGGGTATATTTAAGAGAAGGGTTAATCAGCTGTCGCCAGATTAATGCGCTGTGAAGATAAAAGACCACACATCGGCCGGTATTAGTCGAGTATTAAACTATATCTGAATCTGATAAAAAGATAATGCAATAAATCACGCAGCAATAGCGTGTTAATAAAGTGATTGCTCGTAATTTATAAAAAAAAGTTATCGCCGATTAAAAAGACCTACGAATCAACAGGTGCAAAATAATGACTTCTCATTTTCTCAGCCATTGGCCGTAGTTGTTTTTTTTGTTATCACTTATAGGACCTACTTCGGGGAAACACTCTATAAACTAAAATAAAAAGAAAAGTATTCAAAATCGGTAAGATGTTAGCCGTATATATATGAACGCATCGAACTGAGAACCCTTGTGTGGTAGGTTTAAGAAGTATCGTACAGTGCTGCGTGCGGGTAGCCTTAGTTGTAGGAATTCCGTGTGAGTCACCGCTGTAGAGGAGAAGCGGTCAGTGTCTTCCGAGAAACGGCCGGCGCCTCGTGCTTTGAGCGGGACACTAAAGCTACGGAGACGCAGGAATATAATGTATAAAGCAATTATCGCACAATCATCTTCTTAGCCTTTTACGGCCATTTTGGTGTAGGCCTTCTTCAGTTTTTAACCAGATGTTACAGCGTCGCGTCAAATGTCGTACAATAACTGCTTATAAATGGACTAGTACATATTATATATAAGAGATATTTTGTATTTTTCACTATAGTCGGTGAAATAAATATAATTTTTTAAACTTTCAAATGACCGCTTACATAACACCCATGCGTTTATAGAGCGACTATCGCTGATTGTAAGCAATGTACATAATAACTCAACCGTTTCAACTATTATATAGAATATTTTTTATATTGCGAGAAAATTAAAAAAAAAACATATAACTTGAAGTTTTTAAGGTAAATTGCGAGCACTGAACCAACCATATAGTGAATTGAATTATAATATGATAAAAAAAATTAAAAAAGTGCGCGAAAAACAAAGATCAAAAGGGATACTAAAAATCATCCACCACAACCACTATTAACAAATTGCATTCCGAATCTCATTTCAATTTCGTTATCACTTTAACTAAAGAACATGATAATTTAGATGATTTAATTAAATGAAAGAGGAAGCAAATCCGCTTAAATGTCAGTGTTGTATTTAAAAAATGTCGAATGGGACTCGACAAAGGAGCTCCCGACATAAAAACTGCACTCCGATGACGAGTGCAAAACGTGAAGCTTCTTCTTTTAATTGTTTTTTTTTTTTGTTTGTTGTCTTATCGACACGGAAATCGGAAAGTTAAAAATCGATCAACAGTAGATACCAAATACAACTAGTTCGAACACCGAACACGCTAGCTACGGTAGTCAGGAATTCGGCGCCCGCCTCACCTTAGCCATGCCTTAGTGACCGTGTGGCATTTTGCACCTGAAGATGGTAAGGGCGTGTTCACATAAACAAAAAGAGTAAGTCCTATTTACAGTGATTACGTTTCAATGCTCAATGACAAAAATATAAAAAGAAAAATTATTTACGGCTACTTAAATAATTATATAAAAGTAGATAAATACAAAATCACATTTTCGTTATTTTTTTTATATTAATCGATAATGCAATCTGATTTGATTTCGATTCATTCGAATGGCTATTGATTGATAAAAATGCAGTTTTAAGTAAAAAATATTCAATGTTTTTTTTTTTTCATAAAACTTGTGACAGGGCGTTCGGTTGACGGTTACACGTATATAAATAAAAATTTGACACCCTTTAGAACGTTTACACAGCGTCAAATTGGCCCGTTCGAAATTTGTGATAAATAGGCGGTGCGGTGTAATCTACTGCAACGATTCACATTCTTTAATGTGACAACCAGTCGTAACTAATTTTTGTACTGGGATGTTAAATCTATCCACATATCTATCTAGTCAAATATAGACATTGAAGACACAGTAAACAAAAGAAATACCGGTACAATGCAATTCATGTAAAGAAATACTAAAAAAAAAAATATATATTTTTTTAATTACATGAATATAAACGCTTGACCACGATCCCACCTTAGGGTTAGCGACGTTATAAAATGGTATATCGCACTAGTTCAGAAGAAACCTTAATTATTTTCTTGAAAATCCCCACGTACAGTGGAGTGGCAATCCCAAACTCGTATTTTTATTTTCTCTACATAATAAAATATTATACATCTACATAATAAAATATTATCGTGTCATATAATTTTCTTTCTTTTATGCACTAAAGCATTCATATCAAGATT
>DWQX01003194.1:0-18718 GCA_018245475.1 Pharmacophagus antenor
ATATATATATATATATATATATCAGTTTTGGGATTAGTTAAAAGCTAATATTTGACCTCGATTTCAACTGTCCTTAAGCGACAATGAGACTGTAGGCGGTGAGCGTTTTCTCCCAGAATACAACTGTCTTGCACTTGTATGAATGCTGGAACACAGTAATGCTGTTATGGCGGTATATTGACGGCGACAGGTAACTAGGTACAAAAACCCTACCACCATCCACTCTGTACTTCTCTTATAAGTAAGGAATCGAGATCGAATGTTACGAACTCCTGCTCCATAGAGATAGTCGAAAACATTTTTCGGACACCATCCACTATTTTATTATACAATTGAGTTTCTTTAAGCTTTATTATACTGAAGGCAACGTCTACGAGGGTCTCAGGGGGACAGACTTGCCGGTAACTCGATTATAACTTTGCTTACCTTGATATAACTTAAACTTATTAAAAAAGTTTCTCTTTGTCAATTTACTACTAACTTCAAGATGTTTAAAATAATTTCGTTTTGCTAGTTTACCCCAAGTTTCACATACGCGGAAATCTTAATTTTCATCTTAAATTAAAAAGCTGTTTTGTATATTTTTATAACTCTTGAATATAATTTATTGATTCAAGTTACTTTACGGAACCCCGCATGAAGGTGGTTTTGTCGAGCGCATAACACCTCCTGAATGTGCCACGTGTAAAGGCGAAACGCGTTGAGATTATAATTTACTCGTAGTTTTTGCGATTAAAAGAAACGGATATTGGAGAAATATTTCTTTTGTTTTATTACGTTTTTTAATATGAACTTAATATACATTTTTAAAGGCACTGGGTTACATAGCAATGAGTCTTTTGATGGCCAATACGATACAAATAAAAATGTAACATCGATACTAAATCGATTGTATCGAATCGGTGAATAAGAAATGAAAGAAATGTTATATTCATGCACTAATTTACCGGATCCGTCATTTTGACGGACCGAAACTGGATAAAAAGTTTCATATACTTAATATGCGTTTAGCTTTTTTATTTTTTTTATAGAACCTCTAGCAAACATTCTTCTAAATATTTTATTGCAAAACAAGAAAAATAAGAATGCAATAATGTACAAATTACTCCAGAGTCGAAAAGAAAACCATGAAAATGTATCGGTAAATCTAGTGTTAAAAGATTGAACTAAATTAAAACAGTTAACTTATTATTGCGCGGTTACGTAATAAGTTTAAAATGAATTCCATAAATCGTTTTAGCGCTGAAGGATAATCCTTTTGTAATTTGGAATTTCCTAAAACGCAGAGTTAATTTGGAACTGTAACTTTTGAATTTTGTTACTGCTGTTAAGTCGACAGTTTATTGAACATTTTATATGGTTTAAATTAATATTTTGTTATTGGATAGAGTTATTTTAACGTTTTATCGTATATTTTGATACATTTGTTTATTTCTATTTATTTTACGTTTTCCTTATTAATTTATTTCAAAATTGTTCAGTCGGATTCCTTCTACACTTAAACTATTTAACTATTTGTTACATGTACTGAAATCCCGTTTATAATATGCTTTTTTATAAAGTTACTTTTTATTTATTACTAGCATTTACTACTATTCAACTTACGATATATCTAATTTCGATATAAAGTAAGTTCTAATACATTGAAGAATTGTATCTCTCAATTCTGTGTTCCTGAAAAATTTTAAAACTGGTTTCAGTACAAAAATAAAATAAGAAACAGTAATTCACCCAACACAGTACAAAAGTCTCGCATTATAGGAACATGCGTAGTACAAAAATTATGTTATGCTGTTATAACACTATATGAGATGCGATCAAAATGTAATGATAATGAGTATAATACAACAACGATTTTAGTTTAAATTTAATTTATTTTTCTAGATAGTCTCCTAACAAGTCGATATATTTAGTCCAACGTTTCTCTATACTTAAAACACCTTTTAAAAAAAAATATTTATCTTGGCTATCCCAAAATGCCTTAACAGCAACCATCACCTCGCTATCATCTTCAAATTTCCTACCCTTGAGGTGTTCCTTGAGCCGAGGAAACAAATAAAAGTTGCTGGGGGCTAAATCTGGAGAATAGGGTAGGTGTTCGACCAGTTCGAAGTCTGCTTCTCGAATGGCAGCCTTCGCAACTTCGGCTTTGTGTACAGGAGCGTTGTCCTGATGAAACAGGACTTTCGACCAGAATTTGCCCCGTCTTTTTTCCTTTATGACTTCTCGCAGCCGTCTTACTTGATCACCGTAGTAGGACCCCGTTATAGTAGCTCCCTTTTCCAGAAAATCAACCATTATGATTCCTTTAGCATCCGAGAAAACGAACGCCATAACCTTGCCCGCCGAGCTAGACTGAACTTCTTCGACTTCGGTGAGGATGGCCTTTTCCAAGTCATCGATTGTTGTTTGGTCTCAGGATCATAATGATGGATCCATGTTTCGTCCATGGTCACAAATCGAGACTAAAAATTCTCTTGGTCAGCCTGGAACTTGCAAGATTGGCTCTTGAAATGTCAACTCACTTTTTCTTTTGTTCGTCCGTTAACATTCTCGGTACCCAAAGCGCGGAGACCTTCTTCGTATTCATTTTGCTTATCAATACTTTTTGATCATCTCTCGCATAAAGAATTACATACAAATTATTCACTTTTATATTATCTCGTTAAAGGGAATTTAAATCGAATATCAGGGAAAGACTGTGTCACGAACAAAATATATACGTTAATTAAAATGAAACTAAGATAACTTCACGGTACTTAAAAGTGAACTGATATACTCCGCGTTACACGGGGAAAAATTGTGTAATGCGAGGACCATTAAATAGCGCAATATGAAAATGCGGTGTATTACCACCGTGTTATAGGCAGGACTACTTTTATTGTACATTTATTTTAAGTAACTATTTATTGAGGATTTAATCTTAAAGTTTAGTTTTTAATGTTACCTAATTCAGTTGAATCATGGTAACATGTAATATAACTTTGAACAATAAATTTAAAATTTACATTGTTAAAGTAGCCTTAACTTGGACGACCTCTACTTAAATGTTTACAGCCGCTAGCTGACGTTCGAACATTGTCAGTTTGAATACATTAACTTTTTTATTTATTTAAATATTTCCATCAGCACTTGGTACGTCTAAATATACACACAGAATAAATATTAATGACAAAGTAATTATTAAAAAGTAAAACTTTGAAATAAAAATGAATTTCACTTGGAATCGAATGAACAATTTTGGTATTCATTTCTACTTGTAAATATATAGTACAAACACAATAGACTTTTTTTTTTGATATTCAAGGTAACTATTTTTATTCTGTGTTGAAATGCTCCCGATAAACTTCCACTCATCGCTTTTAAAAAAATACAGCGTTTGGTTCGTAATTTATGGGACCCATACGATAAAGTGAAATCACTTTCTGTGTTAACGTTAATTATTTTATTATATTTGTAAAAATGTAAACAAGTTAAAAGAAGGCAAGAATTAATTATATTTAACTTAATTCGTATGTTGATTTATATTAAAGCTTATTATATATGTATTATACACAAACATACACACAAATATATCTACACATAGGTGTATACATATATATATATATGATAAATTCACGACGTCATAAAGTGACCTATAATAAATCTCATAGCCAAGCTATATACTTCTATGTTTATTCTATGTAGTAAAAAATAGTATGTAAGGTTTTTCACATGTAGTACAACGTTAACACCGTTCTTTTATCTATTGTGACAGAGGAATGATAAATGACTTGCAATAAATTAATTCTTCGTATTCCATGTGACTATAGCTTTTGCGCTTAAATGCATAAGAACGCTATTTGCGTACATAACTACAGATGGGGTTTAAAAAATGTGCAAACAACATTGTGTGATATGAACCCCGTGAGAGATGAGAAACAGTGACATAATACTTATTTTGGATGTTTCTATATACGTTAAAAATATATTAATACATGAACATGTTCAAATACGTTCATGTATAATTACATATTAGTGTTCTATATTAACATTTTATAACATCATGAGTAACATTAGGGTTTTATAATTTATGATCAATACATTAACCACAGCCAATCGCATTGATTACAGTTAACGAATTACGCGATAATATTGACAGCCGTGTGAAGATGTCACCAAGAAGTGATTCAGTGGAGCGTGAATCAATCGGCCATTATGTTTTGAACACGATATTACAAGCGGAGAACTATAATTCAATGTATTACAAAACTTGATCAAAACTCTTGATCCACAAGGATTAGTTTACACTTGAGTATAGTATCATAATCTGTTACAAGTTACTTTACCGTCTGTTATCTTAATAGTGCTTAGCTTAACACTTTATAACTACGTTCATCCACTTAATATACTCGGACACGTATTACGTGAGTTTACTTTGGCTTATTGTAACACTATAGTTGGGATAAACTATGCTTACCTTAGCTTAGTGGTACTTTTTGTAATTGACAATGGCAAAGTATAAATTTTTAATAATAATAATAATGATAAAATCAAGTCGCTTCAAATTTTAATTTAAAATCTCAGAAAGTTTGAGAGGACATAAATGTAGATGTATAAGAGAAAAGCTGAAACAGTTCGTAAAGTGAATTAAGATGTTCAAAGATCTTTTCCAAAAATGCAGTATTATTTATTAGATAAAGTTTAATGTTATTATGTA
Organism: Pharmacophagus antenor; assembly: GCA_018245475.1. Lineage (NCBI taxonomy): Eukaryota > Metazoa > Arthropoda > Insecta > Lepidoptera > Papilionidae > Pharmacophagus > Pharmacophagus antenor. The sequence goes on from DWQX01003194.1 coordinate 4,700, forward strand.
TTAAACGCAGTAAACTTTCAACACTTATGTAGAAAAAAACGATGGATAATAATATATAACGTATGCTCGAAAGAAACAACTCCACTAAGTTACTTTTTAATTTCATAAAAATGGCTCTAGATTTTCGTGGTAGACGTTATGGAGTTTAGCACTTGATTTACCGGATCCGACATTTTGACGGACCAACTGTAGATAAAAAGGTTTGTATACTAATATGCGTTGGATTTTTTAATTTTTTTGACACCGCCTCTGCAAACATTGTTCTTTACATTTTATAGCAAAATAAGAGAAATAAGAATACAATAATGCACAAAATTACTATATACTCGAAAAGAAAACCATAAAAATTGGGTCGGTAAATCTAGTATTAAAAATTTACAGGTTAATAGAGGTAGAGGATTTTAATGACGTCTTTGCCGACCTCTACAGCGTTAAGTGAATCTGTCTGTTAATATTAAAATGTCACCTCAGGGTTTCTTAATCCTTGACTCTAACCTTACATTGAAACACATTTTAATAAATCACGTCAACTTTAAAATACAAATAATAATTTTAACTTTGTTTTCTGTTTCACTTAAAGAAAATCTCACATATTTTACAAATATATTTTGTGAAGAAATCAAATATTATAAATTAGTTCTATTGCACCGATTTTATAATCTGTACCATCTTATATATTTATGCAATATGCCATAACATATTTATGTTATTAGTTTATTATAATTAAATTTTGATAAACTATTTCGTTAACACATTCTTTACTTATGGTAATAAATGAATTTAAATTTCGACATCGTACTGTCGAACACATAACATCCCATGAAAATGCTACATGTTGTGGAGAAATGCGGCGAGATTGTAATTTATTCGTAATGTTGCAATTAAAAAAGCCGAAATAAATTCCGTTTTTGGTTAATTCAAACATGGAGTTCCACAAAGTAATGTATCTTTCAATAGATTATAGATACATTTTAGGAATTCAAATTAATTTATTCATATATAACAAAAATAATTTTCGTTTGTAGCACAATCACGTCAAAACTAAAAATCTCACAATATGTAAGTAAGAGATGGATTAGGGATATTAATCTTTTTGAGTTACATAGAACCTTCATCATTAAATATATGTATTATCTTATAGAAAAAAACTCCCACCAATAAAAACAAAAGACAGGGATTTTCTTTTAATTCTTTTGGTTTATTTTTTTTCAATAGAATGGTTGTCAAAGGATTATGGTAAATAAAAGAAGCTACTACGCCCAACGAAACGATCAGTAGACGGCTAGTAAAAATGTATTCTTTTTCATCCCATCCAATCAAATTAATGAATCCAATTTATATCCTTTTTTCCTCTAATTACTCTTGTTACTTTTTAACGCTAGATTTACGGACATTTTTTTCACGGTCTCCTCTCGATTCTGTGCTAATTGGGTGCCTTATTGTATTGTCATATTTATTTTATAAAATAAATATACAGGTATTTTGCATAAAAAAAACGATAAAAAATCAAACGTATATTACAGTACCAAACTTTTATCGAACATGGTTCCGGTAAAATGACGAGTCCCGGAAATCTAGCCTTAATGGAACATAATGAGAGGGCAAACTCAAAAGAATTTCATACACACTTGATTAATGAGATGAGTACAAATTAAAAATGTTTTGATATAAAAACACTTTTAGTGCCGCTTGGTAGAGCATCTTCAGTTATCTGTACCGGATCGTCCTTCTCATTACGCTCCGTCATTTAATACTACCCGTCGGAGTCGCGTTCTGATATAGCAAACAATAAATTCTGAAGCAAAATAATGCTTTGCCGTTTTATTTTACTATCCCCGTTTCAAAGAATCAAAAACAATTACAGAACTCGATCTATTCGATTCTAAAATACATTGCCGTTGTATATATCTTATATTGAAATTATTCTATCTATTTTAGAAGTTATAATATTTATTCGTAATATTGAGACTATTTTTGCAGTAGGTTTAGACCTAATTTATACTTGTCGTATACAGAAGTTGTAAGTGAATGTAAAGCTATAAGTACACTTTTAATATTATAAATACTGTTTAATTTAATGTAAAACAAAAGCAATAAATCACAACGGAACGCCGTACAGATCTCAAGAGGCTTGTGTCCAAGGCGGTAGTCGAACAACTGTACCTCACAGCCTGCCGACATCACGTTTCTGGACTTTGCACAACACCACTAGGTGGCGCTTGCTTTCAGCTGCAATTTCAGACGTGTCAATAATACAGACTCATGACTAAACATCCGTACTCAAGACTACTACTTATACTACATACTAATTTTCACATTTATATACATAAAAAGGGTATAATTAACAATAAAAACAACAAATCAGAACTTGTTTTTAAAAGAGTTAACAAGAATACTGTGAAATTCAATAATATTTTTACAGATGTATTCAATAATTGTATTTACATTTCACAAAGCGTAATTGTGTTCATTATAAATATAAACAGTATGAATAAGGTTTAATAACATTATATAATCTTTCAAAGGTGAGCTTCATAGGTGTTAGCGGCTGTAGTAAAATGTCAACATCGTTAACACCTTCACTCCACGTGACAGGAAAAGATAAACGGGTCACAGTAAATTAATACACGTTTTCACTCATGACCTTTTACCAAATAATGATACAGTATTATTATTTTTTTATATTGTGTTGTTAATTTTGAATTTACTACCTTTTTGTTGTTGTCTCTTAAATAAATATTAATATTTCATCAGAATATTGTGGTGGTAGTTAAGATGCTGATAATGGTTACGTTGCGCTTGCCGCCATGAGATATTTTTTTTATTGTTAATGGGCTATGACGACTTCAATTTCACATGATGTTAATTGAAAACAAGACCGATGATATGTGCTTAGAATACATTGATTTTCATACGCATGTCTGACGGAACACAGCAATGCTGTTATAGCAGTACAAAAACATTGAGGCTGTTGTTAGCCAGCTAGGTGTATTCGGAAATTTCCTACCACTATCAAAACTAATTACCTAACTAATGCGGCCTCGAATTTTAACCAGGACCACTCTGTAATAAGAACATCGGTAAACCAATGCGCCGTTAAGGTAGTATAGGTTACCCAACGGTGTCACCTACAGCAGCAGGTTATTAAAAGTGAAACATAAAGTCTTTGATCAATTCTCTCACAGGCACAGTATCAAAGGGCAGTGCAGCTTTCCGTAGGGAATTTTTACCCTAAAAGCATGAACCACAGATGGATTTAATTATTAAACATCACACATATCCATGTTTTTGGAAAACCAAAAGTCAAAGTTATGCATTTAAATGGAGACGAATATACAATGGGACACGTTTTTTAACGGTTATGGGCTAATACTTGTCCTCAATAACACCTGATGTTAAATGACTATGAAGCCGTGGTCCACGAAGCGTGTTCACCCAGAATACTTCTGACTCTCAAATATGTAACTGCCGCAACACAGCAATACCGTTATGGCGGCAGATTGCCATTGAGGATGGTACCTAGCCAGTCAGTTTCTGACTCGACTACACTTGTGAACCGGAAGTGGAAACCGAAACATGACAAGCTAAACGTAAACCATTAGGTGACGGAAACAGTCAAAAAAAAGTCTTTCCCTCGATGAAATAAAATTATCATTACTTGATAAAAATGTTGACGTATATAAAAATTACAATTTCCTTTCCAAGCGGAACCACGTCTTCCCCGCAGCTTGTATCAGCATTTAGAAAGTTGAGGAATTAAATTAACTACCTTCCTACCGCCGCAAAAAGTTCCCCGGATTCATTAATTTATTTTTAAACGTCTTCGCGTGCTTTACTGTTTCAAAATTGAATTCTTGAATAAATAAAATAGCTTCAATTGAAATCTAAAATGACAATTTAGTAACAAAGTTTTGTAGGCAGGTTGCATTCGCAGCATAAGTTTTAAGTGGAAAATATACCGTCAATGTTCTGTCATATAGCCATAGTTCAGTTCGTACAAGCGTAACCAGAGTTTATAAATATTATATTTCTTTATCATTCCCTTTCCCTTGTTATAAAGGATTATTGACGGATCGAACAAGAATCAATAAGCCTTCTTTCTAATCAATAATTCTTCTACTTAGACTTTTTCGACCATTGTGTTGTAGGCTTCCTTCAATTTTTATTCATTAATTTTTTTTTATTTCCACCTTCTTTGCATACGTACTCGAGAGTGTTTGTCTTGTCCAAGCTGCTATTAAGTTTAGCACTAGCAGCCGTTTTTCTGGACTACATGACCCACCCATTGACATTCTGTAGCGCAGTCGACTACCGCTTCGAGATATAATCTTTCATAAAGTCAGAATCATCAAAATCATATACACATATCAATAAGAATTAAGATCGAAATATCAGTCACCGGTGACACACGCCGCCCTGTGGAACATTTACGCGTAGCCACCGTTTGTACACGTCGCCAGTTGGAACAATTATGTATACACAACGTTAGTACATTAGCCCAGAGAATATTTAAGTATAGCCACTGATAGTAAGCGTAATTATGACCGTGTTTATGGATGGAGTACTCGTAAATACATTTTAATCCTCTAATTGCAACATTGGATAATCGAACAGTCCCGTTAAGGCATTGTAGTTTACCAACATCGGGCACAAAGTTTAATTGCTTCAGGTAAAGTTGTGTAGCTAAAGAGATACACTGCTAGACCGATTTGCATTGCTAGGATTAGTTTTACAAATGTATTTAGTTGCATTATACTAACAACATTACTGTTCTAACGCCGAGATTCACCCGGGACGTGAGAGTGTCGATATAAACAAGACTTAAAATCTAAATTTTAAAGGCAACTAGCTAGGCTCACCACGGAGTAGGCGACTTTCTAATCTTCTAGTCAACCTACACAGGTATAACATATAAGGGTTATATTAACCGGCGTGATAAGCTATTATATAACGAAATTAAAACATATACAATAGTAGTTTTTGCATGATACGACAAAGTAAAACTGACATATTTTATTTAAGTAATTGTGTTGTTTTCTCTAGGGATTTATTATATGTATGGATTAGTGGCAGCCTTTCCTGATAGACCGAAAAGTCCGGCATATTTTATTTAATAAATAATGTACACTAAAATAAAAAAAAAATTATATGGTATTGAGTATTGACAAGATTACTAAAGTAATAATAATATTTTTTATTGTTTAATTAAGGTAAGATAATAATAAAAAAAATAAGATACATCAAACAATGGTTTTTTTGTTTTATACATGTTCATTTAAGAGTTCGGTTCTGCCCTACAGGCAACATTTAAAATTCTTACTAAGAAATATACCTTTATCTATTATATCCAATAGTGCTACGAACACACAAATCTCGCTCGCGAAATCCCGTTATCTTATGGCCTCCAATGCAAAGCGTTTTTAATGACAAAGGCAAATTTTGAACACTTCCTTTTTAACGGATGAAAAGTAGAGGTTCCGCATTGAGTCGGTTTCTACACAGCGACCTCAGTATAACTTTTCAAATAGAGATTCGTTTTCAATGACATTTTTTAACGTTAAGCATTGTACATTAAGAAAAATCAATTTTGCGTTGTGTCTGTACAATGTCAATTAAAATTTATTGTTTTTAACAACTGATATATTGTAGGTTTTTTCTTCATAGTACTATATCATGGGAAAATTACCCTATCATGTTTCACTGCACATACATTTTTAATATAATCTCTGTATGTGTGAGTTATATACGTCACAGAGAGGATCCACGTCTTATTGTAATACATATTTAAAACTATACACATTCACGTTCAGGTTATCCATTTCACTTCAAATACAGCCCACTATATCCCACGTCCACGACGCAGGCGTTGGAGCCCGTATCTCTTCAAGTTTCGACATATCCCTGTCTAAAGCTCGCGGATGAGTTGCGGCAGCCGGAACGAACGTTGTTTCCACCGGCGGCGCTACGCTTTTGCATAAACTATCCAATGAAATATTTTCTAAACTTGGCAAGACTTGGTTACATAAAAAAAATGTAAATTATTAGTTAACACACATTCTAATAAAGTATTTTAATGAATATTTACACTTACACTCTAACGAAGCAATTAAAATGTTTGTGTGTAAGATATTTGAATAAATTTATTTGCACGGAATTTTGTATTATTATGACCATTTATTACCTACTGAGAAATTTTAACTTTGATAATATCCGTATTTAAAATATTATCCTCAATGGTTATAAACTCACTTCACGGTTCTGATCTTTAACACAAATATAAAACGATTGCAACTTACTGTAAACTCAATAATTTATTCATAAATAAAAATATTAAAATTAATACTTACAACGTGGCGACCAGGTTCTGCGGCGTGACATCCCTACGGTAGAGATGAAATGTAAAAAAATTATCGGTCCAAATTCGTCTTAATTAATATTTCGAAAGAAAATTAACAAGAAATATTTTTGTACTTTACTACTTGTGTGACATATTTAGAAAATAAAACTGGGATTAGTGATAGAGCTGTTACGTGAAAGCCATAAGACATAAAGATGTTTGCTCTCTCGTAGTAGGTGTTTTCTGGTTGTCAGAATGAACCCGCTATCGCTCATTGAATAAACCAGTAGTGACAACCGTAAATCGACGCCAGCTCCGCTTTCTGTCATACGTAAACCTCAAGCTCGAATAGCGGAGATGCACTTCCCGAACCGTCTGTCTCCGCTTCCGCAAGTTGGGAAATATGACGCCATTTCATCGACAGAACGACGGCCTCTGTTTACTGATATCGTCATCGGAATATTGACGACGTCAGTCGCGGCGAAAATGCTTTAAGTGTCATTTGACTTCTTAATTAAAATCTAAAAATATTTCGTCGCAATCACAAAGGAATTAAAAACTTGTAGATTTTATACATTTATTGAAAGATAATATCGAAATTATTTTAAATAAAAATCGATTTTATAATTATTAATAATTAAATTAAATCCATTAAATTTACATATAATCTTTTGGTGGACGTAATATGGTCCTAGTTTTAAAGAACAGGTCTAATCTAAATTATTCAGTATTGAATAATAGTTATGAAGATGTTATTTGTGTATTAAAAATTAAATTATTGAGAAGATTCCTACATATGACGATTATTCGTAGTGGTGTAAAACATTGTTACCTTTTTAGGTACAGCCATTAAAAATGTAAATAAGATGCTGGCCAACTATATAACGCGGCCTAAGTTGATGTTTCGCAGTTTTTTTTTATTTCACGCGACTAACTAAAGACAAAACATATAGGATTAGTGGATTATACCCTTCTAGCCAATCCGTTACATTTTATATTAATATATAAACAGTTAAAGTTCGATTTCAATAACAAACTGAACTTGGTATAAGAAACAAACGTTGTACAATTTTCTCCTTTGAGACCGGTCACGTTCGATTTTAAAAAACATATTGTTTTCTTTACAGCTTTAAATATATGAAACTCAGTTGATACAATCACAAAACCTTTTTTTTATTACATTTCGCTAAAGTGCTACAACGTATTTTTATATAATTCGTATGTAATGTATTTTTCGTGCTAACTACTAGATAACTTTTAAAGGATATTTTTATTATATCATAATATAACAGAATTTCATCTAAAACTTTTATGATATTAATGATTCTGTTATTAATATCTCAAAAATTCTTAACGGTGTACGGAGTACTTTATCCCTTGCTTACGTTGTAACATTGCCTTTGCTTATTTTATGAATTTTTATACAATAACTTATTTATACAACGTGTGTCGGGAAATGTTGAAGCTAGTAGCGAAATATACAAAATATTCAGTACACTATAATGAACCTGTTTAAATTTATATGGAAACTCAGAATGAAAGAGAATAAAATCAATGCCGTGAAGAACAGGCATTTGCATCGAAAATACTTCGACGAAAATGTACTTTTTTTTTAAACAAAGCGTCAAAATGAGCTCCATCAAACTATTGTTAAAATATATGTCGATCGATATAACAATAAGGTGCTGATTACGGTCTTTAACCAAATCAAATCAATATTCATTTATACAAATTTGGTTACCGAGACGTTTTTGAAATTATATTTTATAATCAGCGCCAAGATTCGTCCAATCTTCACTACTTCTTACATTCTCTTGCCGTAGAGAAAAACGCTGCAATTAAAAAAGAACTCCCCAGCAGCACGCCCTCTCAAAGTATTGACAATTAATTATAAATACTCCCCTGACGCAGTGAATTATCACTTACCTTATAACACGGAGATTCCATATCCCGGGTAAAAACTGTCTAGCTGGCTATCACCAACAATGTCAATCAGCTGCCATAACAGCATTGCTGTGTTCCTGCAATCATTCATATATCTATATATTCTGTGCAACGCTTCACCTTCTACGTCATTGTTGTCACTTAACACAATGTTTTAATTGGGATCAAGTGTTGCTAAGAAAAATATAGACGAAATTTATTTACCGTGCAGAATAAATCAGAGTACAAAAATATTTACCACACAAAGTTATATATTAGCAAACATGTCTCAAAGCGATGCATTCATGCAGACTGTCTACGGCCAACAAGACCTGTCACTAGTAATTTAAATTAAAATCATGGTGTAATTTTGCAGTGGCGAGTCCGCCGGGCGGCGCGGCGGTGCAGCGCGAGGAAGCGCCGCGACCGCCCCCGCCGCCCGCGCCCCGCAACGGCACCCCTCCCAGTAAGCACGCTCTCCGACTGAAGCGTCTGTCACGATTGCTTATAATTCCTATAAAAAAAAATCTCATTTCGAAATTGTGAAAATGTCATTTCGAGGGTAAAAAAAGTTTTTTGATCGTTTCAAAAAGAATGTTCATTTGATACGCGTTCTCGTCTTTTCTCGTCAACCAGTTGTTATGGTTTCTTTTTATATTATTTTAGCCTTAAGTCAGATCAAGCTGTAATAGTCGTCAAAAGGACTAACAGCAACTAACATCATTTAAATCTGATTCAAACAGAAGACACGATCCTATTTCATACTTTTGGTTCGTTTGAATTAAGGACCATTAATATTTATTAATTATAATATTTATTTAACATATGTCTTATACATTTTATAATATTAAATTATATTAATGAATATAGCTCAAAAAAAATCATTTAAATAAATGTTCTATATTCCACGTGGTCCCGACATTTCGCAAAAAAAACAAAACAATAACGTAATAAAAGTTTTATGATAATTTGAATTTTATCAAGAAGGTTAACTGAATGTAAACAATTTATAACATATTACGCATAATGACGTTGTCGATTATGTAATAAATGTTGTTGTTGTTCAATTATTAAGTTATCGTGATAGACGCCAGTTCAATCCGTGCACAATTTAGATACACAATTTTATTTTCTTTAAATTGTCCGTAACACGCACCCACTCTGTTCGATGTTAACTTCGTTGTTTCATTACCATACCTGTTGTCACAACTTTCATTTTTATTTGTTTTGTATTTTAACACAAAATTGACTTTGTTCAAATTGAAGAGCAAATAATTTTTCAATTTTTCACAAAATGTATAAAGATTTTTATAGAAAATGTAGTATTAGTTTTAAAGATGCTGAAGTGTAATGTAGTTTTCCAAAAACCGAAATCATTTATCACAACGACTAGGTATTATGTTTTGTGTTGAAATATATTTATTAGCAGATTTTACAGTTTGGATATTATTGTTGTACCTAAAAAATGCATGTTAATATTGTTGTCGTTCAATATTATCACTGTGATTTCTTTTCCTGCAAATATCGTTCTTTAGTTTCTTTTTTATAGAAAAGAAAAGCAATCCTTTCTTTATTTATCTTTTAAAGTGTTTTTTTCGATTAACTTAATTATCCAAAATGTAAATGCTAAAGTGCTTTACATTTTATTTAAAAACTATGTTGCAATAAACTGATTATTACATTTATATTCTATGATATTAACTCTCGTTTCGTATTGCAACTTATTTTTAGTTTCTTTAAGCAATCTTACGAAAATTGTAATTAGTTATCAGCATGGGTATACACGTGTGTTGCATGTTTTAGTTACACCGTTTAATCTACACGGTTTAGTTAACAATTTTAATTTCGACGATGTAAAACGAACGCAGGAATAATTTCCATGAAATAAAGCCAGCGATATACGATTGATCGAATAGATTTTATCGTTTTAACTGAGAGCCATTAAAACTTCACAGCGCAGCGGTAAAATGCATTAACAATTTTGTTGTCGACTTTTGTATACATTTTCCTTAATTACCGTCATTGAAATATTACTATGTAAAGAAGTAGTTTTTACAAACAATTTCACCGACCTTAAAGAGAAATACGTGAAGGAAACGGATAATTTTAACCGAAATTTTAAAGCTTTGAAATACACTCTTTCTAATAAAAAGTTAATAATATTAATAATCAAAATCGCATAAACTTTCAACTGACATTAACGATTTAAAAGTTTATGTTTTCTTATTATCCTAGTATTAAGGTTGAATTTCTTCTTTTAAATTTATTTGGGATCAATTTCTAGATATACTCTTCCAAAGAAAGGGAGAACGATCAGGGTGACAAGGTCCACAAATCACAAATATTCATTTCAATAATGATTGTAATTGTTAAGACTATGTTGAACTTGATAAGTTTAATGCTTAAACTCTTTCTCTTTTAAGGCATAATTTACTACTTTCCGAGCTGACTCGTAATATTTTTATAATGCAGTAATATTAATATATTAAAAAGCCATTACTACTAATGTATTTACTAATGTGAAAGTTATATTGTAATAATTAAGAAAATTGTGATTTTTCTAAATTAAATGTTCTTTAGTCCATATTTATAGTCAATACGTATGTGTACATTTCAATAATAAATTCATATCTACAATTGACATATTTAACAATGTTAATTGTAAAAATTTGGGCTAATTTTGTCGTAAAAGTCTTCGCGATAAGAGTAAAAAGATTTATTCTTATAGTTCGATGTACCATCATGGACTAGATCTACACTCTCAATCTGGTGAGATTGTGTTCTGAATTAAGTTTATGTTATAATAAAGAAAATGTGTGATAGATTATTTGAAGGAGAAATTTTCTGTTATCTTTTTCATCTAACACCGTAATAGTCAGGGCAAAGCTTAATAAATAACGTTAATGCTTTGTCTGAAAGGCGATCTAAACAGACGCTTGATCCAGCAAAAATTAGATTTTGTGATATGCGTATAGCTCTTCAAAGCATCGAATTATCGACGAAAGAGCATGTATTGTTTTTTTTTTTCTATTAACCAATGCCTCTACTTATCAATGAGACGCTAATTAGGATATTTAACACTACATCGCACTTACAGAGACATGATATTTTAAGTTCCCATAGAAATTTTACTAAGTAAACTGAAACAGTAACATTTGCTTACTGCTGCTTTTTAATAGAAGCAACTGTTTCTAGCTATAGAGATCTAACATAAATAGTGTACATTAAGAAAGTTATATCTAAACAACTAGTCCGCATTACGAAATACATGAAACCACAAACTCCGTAAGGTTCTGATATCGTGCAATGCTTACTTTTAAAAAACGTAACACTATTCAACTACCATAAATCCAAATTACGCAGCACACATGAAAAAGATACTAACATAATAGAGAATAATGACCATGATACGATGAATAATTGAAAAGTAAATGATCGCAACAAACGTTTTTGTGGTTTCCTTCGCTTAAAAGCCGAGTGCCTGCTATCCTCTGGGCAATTCCGCATTTATTTCGGAGATTGGCCATTTCGTATCGTCCCCTAGGGGTACGACTGACCAAGGAAAAATATTCTCTTTACGTTTCAAGGCCGAAATAATCTAAACCATGGTCGACGCAGACGAACAAAACAACAACGATAGTATTCCTATAAATTTACAGTAGTTCTATTAAGAAATAACAAATAAAATTTCAACGAACATGACCTCAATATCAATTAGCTAATTAAATGGACCCTATTTTTTTTTCTTTTTGTTAGTATAAACACGAACAGTGAAGAAAGTTCCTATTGCTTTGGAAAAAGAGGATCTTGTAACTTCTGGTGTATTTTTTCTCTATTATAATTTGTAATCTGTCTGACTTGCCATCACGCGTCGGCTTCTCTATGCATGGTAATCTTTTATTTAATATTAAGATTGATCCCCTTCCATTGTGGGTATCAAATTTAGAGTCTGTTGACTGAAAGAATAAAAATTGCCTTTCGAATTTTTAATACTATTTTAACCCCATAGGGTTAAAATAAAAAAAAAAACATATATCTACTCATCACAAAGAGCAGAACCTCCGAATTTTACGTTTCTAAGACCAACCATTTAGGCTTAGCATTAATACACATATTATATTACAATAAATAGTTGAATTTCTCATGTTCCGATTTTGGCACGCTGATATAAATAAAATAATAATACAAAAAAAGCTTAACAAGGCGAGTGAAAACAATTACAGAGGTAATTTGAAATATCAAGGCCCTTTTCGCTCCACTCCCGGCGTTCCTTTTAGAATTTTAAACTAATCTTTTTTCGCTGTCTGTCCAGAGCAGAAGCGAGTCGCCACGCTTGGAGATTAAACAAAGGAAGAGGAAAATGGTGTAATTGAATGCTTTTGTTGAAAGTGGAAGGAGATACACAACATTTTAACACGTTGACAAATGATTTATTAAATCTTGACATGGTTATTTATATTAAAGCTAAAGCTATTTTTAATAGTTCCTTTTTTTAATTTATTTGATTTAAGTGTTAACAAATCAATTGGAAAAGAAAAAAAATATTATTAGGTTTATAGATCAAATCTTATTTTAAACCATTAATATGAACTTGTGAATAACACGTCCCTTCTTTAGAGTTGATCATAACTTATAAAATATTGATAAGTTATTTATAAATTATAAGAAAAATACGTTAACGTCGGCAATAATAGGTACGCATATCGTCATAAACGCTTTATAATTAACTAAAGCGTTCTTTATTGCTATATTTACACATAAACACATTATCTAAAATTTTATTTAAAAAAATATGATAAAATAAAAAGGCGAAAAGAAATAATTACATTTCCTTTTTACCTTATTTAATGGAACACCCGTTTAGTTTTCAGTTTATTAAAACGATTCAAACGGGTTTCCTATTTTAACAATCCACCGTTCCGTGCTATTGACATTTAATTTGGACGCTTTGCTTTTAACATTTCAAGGGATTCGTCATTCAAATGGCTCTTTTGTTTTGGCTTTCTGTGGCACAATTTTTAAAACAAAAACTGTAGCTATATTTTTCGCAGTGTACAAATTAATATTTGTTTTAAATAATATACCAGAACAATGTTTCTTGTTTAACGATATAACAATATGATAAATTTATAATGAAAGCTTATAGAAATATTTCTTTGATAAACGTACCTATCACCTCAGAGGTAGCCAAACAATACCACAGACAATAATAATTTATTTCAGATCAGTGATCCATATTTATTATGTGTTAACAAAATATTTTAATGTTTAAATCCTGTTAATAACATAACTGCACATACCAGTGGATATTGCAATCCTTGATAAAATTAGATACGAAACTGTATTTGTAATTTTTTATCGGAAAAAAGGTAGAGATTCTTACATGAACCAGTATCCATTTTTTTTAATATTTATTACTATTTTTAGGTATGACAACGCATGACTCTTTACTGACTATTCCAATTTTGATAGCCCTTTCTTTGACATGGTATATGACGGAGTTAGTTCTATATAAATTGATATTGTATAGAAATGAAAAATAGGAAACGTATATTTTATATGTAAATTCAGTTAATACTGAGCGATTTTGATAATGTTTATATTAAAAAAGGTGGTACTTCTGTTAAAACTTTTCAGTAAAAACCACATGTGTCATAGAGTAAAATTTTGTAATATTGCCATCATTAAATAAATTAAAAAATATATAACATTTTCAACAATATTTTTCGTTGATTTTAAAAACATTGTTTACACGAAGT
>DWQX01003195.1:0-18716 GCA_018245475.1 Pharmacophagus antenor
TATCCGGCATAGCCTCACGGATCCCAGCGGCACGCAAGCCCCTCCACCACGGCAAGGTGGCGACACGTCGGAGGGGCCCAGAATCGAACCTAGAACAACAAAATAAAGGGTAACACGGCCATGGAGGCAGTAAGAAACTAATAAATCGGGCGCTGTGAAAACCGAAAATTGTACATTGCCAAAATGGGAACGCAAATAAACCAACAAGCGAAAGACCTCAACGCACATAAGAATCGTTATAAAAACCAAATAGCTGCCTCGCAATACTGTGGCCGTACGTCTTATTACGCACTTTAAATACGACTTGGCTTTTAAAAGGTACTCCTAATAAAATTCGGTCCCGTTTACGCACTTTGTGCCCATATTACCCCTTTTAATGGCAATAAAAATGTAAGTCTACTTTATTTTATAAGCTATCCCGAGTTTATCACTATGCTCAACAGAGACAGCAAACGACAATTCTAACTTACGTTACTACCTCCGCTTTCGTACAGAACGTTGGTCGCATATATTTCTTATTTAGAATGTTGGTAACAATGTTGCTAACCCTTTGCACTCAAGTCTCTTTTGTGCCTTATATTTGGTGTCGATATGAGTAATCTTTCGAGTGCGGTGTTAATTTTATTAACTCTTTGAGTACATTTGACGAGTGAGACTCGTCATCTGAATTTGAGTAGTAGTCGTTGATTTTTGCGCCACCCCACCTAGTTGGCGTTGATCGCAAACAATTGCCAAACCTTTGTTTTCGACATCTTACAGTTGCAAATAATTATTATTATATCCCTGTTTTTTTTTGATACGCTATTCTAAGATGTCTGAATTAAAAAAATAATTTTATAACAACAATGATATGAATGAATGATAGTTCCAATGACTACTTCATTCAATTAAAGCTTTATAATATCAGCGATTACAGTGAATCAGAGAGTTAAAATTATGAAAACGACATGTTTTGAAAAATACCACACGCTACAAAATTATTAGACTTTATGTTCGTTCTTGTTCTTTATAAATATTTCTATTTTTTTTTCATTTATATATTTATTTACATTTTGTAATTGAAATGGTCTTTCAAAAATATATTTATATAACCAATATAAGTATATTCCAAATAAAATGTATTACTCCTACATATTAATCCTGATCGCAACAAATTAAATCCGTTATATATACATAAAAGTCTCCAAATAATTCAGTACTCAAAGGGTTAAAGCTTTTCTTTTATTTATTACATTAACGCATTTATTATAACACTGCAGTGCAGGGCTCCCGAGCGGAGTCATTTAAGATTTGCGGTCAAATTCTATTGCTCCGGTACGGAGCTAATATTACAAAAAGGTTTAAACCCAAAAAGAATTTATCAATAAGGTCTCGATTCCATTTAACTTTTAATAACTCGTATTGGGTAAAGGTAAATAGATATCCTGAATTATGAGACTACTGATATGTTTAGTTCCGGAATATATTCTCTGTCTCTGTCTTGCGTAAGAGGTATTTGCTCTAAACCTTTGACGTATCATGCGGATTTACCTTTGACTATCTTGCGAATCGATTTAAAGGGAAGTTCGACCGCACCATGTGCACGAATAGTCAA
This sequence comes from Pharmacophagus antenor, assembly GCA_018245475.1. Taxonomy (NCBI): domain Eukaryota; kingdom Metazoa; phylum Arthropoda; class Insecta; order Lepidoptera; family Papilionidae; genus Pharmacophagus; species Pharmacophagus antenor. The sequence continues at coordinate 1,595 of DWQX01003195.1, forward strand.
GACAGTCATAGTTTATTTAATCGGGCATTACGAATACATACCACAATAAAATATATAAAAAGATATAATAAAAGTGTAAGAGAATATTATGTAAGTCAAGGAATATGCGAAAAATGGTAATTTACAATAAAAAGTGGTAATAAATAATGAAGATTATTTTAATGACAAAAATCCATGACTTTAAATTAAAAATTTAAACGCTTTAATTAATTAAAAAGTAGTCATACCATAATGACTAAAAGAACGCCTTTGAATTTCGTCCCATTTTTTTCTTACATTTTCACACACGTTGTCTCTTTGCGGAGTAAGTGTACGGGTAAAATTCTTTTGTGATATGTAAAGACCAGTAGATTTCTATATAGCGATAAAGCAAGTGGCACGATCACCTAGAAATTGTTGTTACGTCTGTCCATTACCTTGAAATGCTACTTAGGATGTTTACAATACCTCATTGCGTTCATTGTCTTAAGAAATAATTTGATAGCTCTCCTTACTTACTATAGCTGTATAGTCAATAAGAACAAAGTAAAAATCCCATTTTATATTTATACCATTTGATTTAAATACTTCCTATTTGTTATCCATATTCATTAATAATAATATAATAATTACTAATTAATAAATAATTACCGAAAAGATACCGATGGAAATAATTTTTGCAAAATCATAATATTGTTTTTTTTTCATGAATATATTGTCCTTTGCCAATTTTAAAAGATCTCTTTTTATAATAAAGATGTTAACAATGCTTTGAACGAGGCGCTAGGTTCAACGTATTCTTGTGCTATTACGGTACTTGGTTACGGTTCGTTAAGTTGTGTAAACTGTAGCTTTATGTTATAATTTATGTTAACGACGTCGTCACGAGAAGAAAGCTTCTATCTCTTTTTATTAATTCCTTTTAATTAGATAAAAAACGACGCTAAGGTCTCTCTGCATATTTTTCTAACTAATTAAAATATTAGTCAGGGAGAGGCGCTATGAGTGAATCAGCTTTGAAATTATAAATTAATAGATGTATTTTTAACATTGTATTGAGACTTTATGTTATATAATTAAATTCATATCCTTTTGAGTTGATATTATTCGTTAGAGAAAGCATTTGCATAAAAAGTGTCATACAAATAAAACAATTAGGTATATCTAAATAATAAATAACATAAAGTAAAACAAATAAAGTACTTTAATAATTTTTTTTTATTACATCAATAAGGAAGTTCTAGAAAAATTTTATCTCAATTTCGCCGACCTTCTAGTCTAACTCAGTTAAGTAACTGAGTTTAGTATACTTAAGAAAAACCATTCACTACCTTAAAGATTCTTATACTATCGTCTGATTGCAACTAAGCTTTTTTTAGATATATTTTCCTTATATATTTATTGAGTGTATTTAATCAAAATGTACTAATGTAGAATTTAATCATTTTTGATTAACGATTTTTTTTAACATGTTTTTTTTGTTATAGTCACAAAACTAATGGATCACGCAAACATACTATAACAGTTGGCTGTACGACTAAACCTGTCTTTTTCTTTTAATTATGTTCCACTCGGTTCTATTGTGTTAGGTGGTCACAAGTGTTGAGCGTTACTGGCCAGCCATTTCGTATAATTAGAACCCATTTATACAAAAAATATGAAAGGATCTGTTAAATATCTTAATTACACATATTTTATGTTTTTTTACGTAATTAAATTGAGTGTTAACAATTATTCAAGAAAATTACTGTCCATGTCCGGTTCTTTTTTTTTAATTTTTAGACTTAGCCGATAGTAATACAATTAGTTTAATTGCTTTAAACTTAAGCCAGTGTATTGGATATCGAATATAGATCAAAATCGTGTTCATATGTTTTATAATGATTTGACATTTATTTTATACTATAAATTGATACTCGAACATATCTGTATCGTTAAGTGTATCATCTGCATTAAGATTACATACATTAAAGAAGTAATGAGATCATTTTGGGGTCAGTAATTCTCTAAGTATGTCACTGTAATTTCTTATTTATTACGTACTTTCTTTTGAAATAGACGTTTTAGAATGTTATAGATCTCTAATGGATAAATGAAGGTCCATGACATTTTTTTTTGTGTTTTGTGTCAATACAACACTGTTCTTTTGATCGTCCTAAAATTGATTATATCTATGTGAAAAAGATAAACTCTCACTGGATTTTTGCAAGACTATTACTAACGATACAAGCAACGCCAACATTTGTGTTTTATGTACCAAATATATTTCGTTAATCGTTTAAGTTCTGTGATAAACATATAAAAAGAAGTATAGTGAGATCATCCCGTCACCCTTTGTTATTATAGACACTTATGTTATAGGTCACTAATAAATTGCTAGTTTATATAGTTTCAATTATGATTTGTTTCTTAAAACATCTTCGGTTTGATATTCCCCGTTACGTTATTGCAAACATCTTAACATTTCAGTAAACTTACTCTTCCAGCATCGAGTTAGTCGGAACTTGTATCCAACATTAAGTTTAGAACATTGATTTATTTCCTAATTAATTTACTTAATAGGATTTACATGCAGTCGTTCTCACCGACTTTCTGTATGTTTGTTCCCTTTCAAGGTACGTTAATAGATCGACTATCATTAAGTAACTACCTACTATAACACGTTCATGGATTTATATATACGATTATTAATATTAATTATTAAATATGTTTAGTTGAAGACGAATGCTAAAAATTGTTTTGAAACCTTATTACTTTTAACGCATTCAAACAAAAATAGAACATAAATATAAAAGGAGAGGTAGTTTCGATAGAACTAGGGGCAATATATTTCGTTAAATTTAACTTCTTCCCTTACTTGGTGATTTCTTTTGCTGATAAATTCACACAACTGTCATTTTGTTACACAAGTAGTTTCGTCTGAGGAAACACATGTAGAACGTTTTAATGTATTTCTCTTTTCGTATTGACTATACATTATGTATTGAACCCATGGATTTACTAAAAATTAAAGCATATATAAATTATTAAAATGGTGGATAAGTTATGTATGATTGAAATAAGTTTGTGACTTCTACTCGTAATTAAGTATTTTACGCTATTACATAAAACGCTTTTAATATTTGGTTAAAGAATGTATTTTTATAATAAAAAGTCTGAATGCGGGAATTTTCTTTGTAATAAAGAATTTTTATTTAAATTACTTATGAATTGTAATTGTAAATTATGTACAAAAAACCTAATAAAAAAGCGGTTTAAAGTTTATCCTATAAATTTGGAATCTTTATAAGTTTAGTATAATTAATCCTTCTGTGTGATATTGGGTAATATATGATGAACGTTTTAGAATTATTTGACCTTTTGACTGTTGATATAGAAGTAAATGTAAACATATATTATGTTTCTACCGTTTCATTCATTCGTTATTAAACCTGAGAATCTCCTGTCTTATAGGCAGTGTTCACGAAAAAAGGGATTATCTATATATACTATTCATCATTTTAAATGCCCTATCTTTCCGCAAAAAATAACATTGTACTAATGCCACGTGCAAAATCTAGGTTATGGGGTCGAATATTTATTAGCAATAAATATTTTGTGAGCCGTGGGCCTGCTTAGTGGCAGACAATTAAGTGTTTATTTATGTTCCTGTCGAATACTTTTTCTCATTACAGAAGGTGACAAATAGAATAAAGTTAATAAAAAAATTTCATTGAAGATTATATATAGGTTTTTTTCTTATTTACCCGTATAAAAGTTCCACTGGTCTTGCAATTTTTGATTTTGCAACAACGTCAATACTCTTTATTCAAGTAGGGAAATAAATTTAATTTTTTTGTCATATTCTTTAAAATGTTAGTAAAACCTTAGTAATATATTTAGGTATAGACAGGCTTACAACAAATTGACATTGAATGATAGTATAGAACCTTAGAAACACATTTTTAATTAAAAAAAATATGTCGATCCAACCATTACGTACACTTCAGAGCCAAAGCCTCTTTACTCCCGTTTCACTATCTTCGGTCTCATTATTTCATCGTGAAAGATCGAATGTTAGCACGGTAGATAAAAAAGTAGGGTGTCACAGTTTGTATTTTATAAAATAATATTTTCATCAAACTTTTCTCGGAAGAATTTCAAAATTTATTTACTAAGGCTTTCTTAAGAAATTCTACAAAAAAAGTACTTCACAGAAGTACTCATTATGTTTAAACAAAAGATTTCATTCTTAAAAGACCTACGGTGTGTCTCAAAAGGAAAACAGGTTTTACTTATGGCAGCAGTGATAAGGTTTCTTGTTTCACAGGTTCTTTTTAAAATTCTAATATAAATTCAGCAAAAGTAAATATTCATCTTTCATTTCATAGATTTATTACATTAAATGTTAACCATGAATGTATATAAAGGAAATTGTTCAACATTTGATATATATTCTAATACATTTTTTTAACAGAAAAAGAAAGTAATTTGTAATCCTTGTTTAAGTTTTGCTCCCATTTTGCATATTTCAAGTTTGTTACGGGTGTAGGTAAGTTTAGGCTTAACGAAAAATGTACTCAATCAAAAGCTAAAAAACTTTAGGAAAGAAATATATAAATTTTTAAAACTACATACTGTTTTTTCTCTCACATTATAACGTTATTTATGTTAACTATAAATTAACATATGACATGGAATTTCACACAATGTTAAATAACAGCGAAGCCGTAACAGATCTTGATGCGTGCTCGCCCAGAATTCTCTTGCTTTCATGTGTGTGGCTGCCGGCAAACAGCTCCTTTTATATGGCAGCAGACTAGATTGGACTGAAGGTGTAAGAAGAAACCCCACCACCATCCACATTCAACTACTCGTTTGGCCTAGGAATCGAACTCGGAACTTCCGTGTTACAATGCGTTAAACTACTGCGCCACAGAGGCAGACGAAGGTTTAATTAGTAAATGTCAAAGTTATCCCCGCCGTGAAGCTTGTTTGAAACTCGGGTTCCCCATCAGTTGCATCGGATATCCGGTTCATAATGAATTTAGTTAATTGGATTTGCTTTGAATCGTGCATATTTATTGGTTTACTTGTGAGACTATATACTTCATATATAATCTAGACATGATTAAATATCAATTATGACTGTCTAACCACGTCCACGTCTCTGGAAACAATAAGTAATCACTTCAAGTCTATATATCGAATTTCGTTCTTATTAAGACATCACTTCCTTAAAAATACGTTCCCTGAAATTTGCAAATAATGTGTATTATTCTTTTTTCAGATTAGTTTAGTGTATTCGATTGTTTCAAGGAAATTGTAAGCGTTAATATTTCTTAACAGGTCGGGTCAAATGTGCCATGGTGACAATTTAGTGTTATTTAACATATAAATATTAAGGTGTGCTATATAAAACGGTGATATATGAAGTTACTTGGTTCATGGGATATACCAACACGTATCTCAGAATCGTTCACCGTCTTCACTTATTGATATATCGAATTCATTGAGTAATCTAATATTGTAGGTAGAGTGTACAGTTTACAACAATTTTTATTTATTAGTCTATTTTTTGCGTAGTAAAAAATGTCGAGGAGTTTACGAAAGAGTGATCTCGTAATTTATGTAGAATCAGTCTGTAAAAAGAAATATGTCATGAATATACGACACATGACGGATTGAGAAACATAATCGTCGTTTAAAAAGTACTCGTATATTTATTTTATATTACACACTCAATAACTGCCTAAGAAACTCTTAAGTGAAAGAGGAAAACTCAGACGAGTGGCTACTCAAAGTTACTTAATTTTTTTTCTACATCGAGTGCACTTAAAAATTGTCGATGTGAAAAATGGTGCATTAAATTTATATTATAGTTTAACAAAACAAGCTAAGCGATTTTTGGTGAGTAAGAAATATTATAGTACTATGTAGTTATAACTACATGCAAATAATAAAAAATCTCATCGACTTAATTAACGCAGTAACTTAATATTTTAACAAAGTAGCGTTATAAAAGTAATAATACATTTATTGTATTTAATTAATAGTACAGCCAGCATAAGAAAATCACTGTATATTTTTATTAGACATTTTATTATTTTGGTAATTTAATTTAAAAATACATTAATACAAATTAATTATAAATAATTTAAATGAAAATGCACAATGTAGAAAAAAATTAATAATTTTATTTATTTAAAAAAAAATATAAGCTATATGTCGAAATTCTCCAGGACATCTCAACGCTTACAAGATTTTTAAATAAATAAATTTTTGCAAATATAATAAGGAAATAAAAAATAATAACAAGGTAAACGTGTATTTTTCAAAAATTTACATTTGTTTTTCTTTAACAAATATATGTAACAAATCTTGGAAAGCTTTATAAAATACAATAAACATTTTTTACAATGTTTTTCGACTGCCCCTAATATTTCATTTATTTACAGAATAACAATAATTTTGTTAAACATATTAAATAATAAACGACAAGTATGTACAAAAATTTAATGATAAAATAGATCTTATTAATAATATAGATCTTCTTAACTTATTATCGATATCAATTGAATTAAAACAAGAAATAAAATATATAAGTAAACATTTCCGTCAAAACAATAATTAATCTTGCGTCATGTTTATTAAAGAAAAGAAGGGGATAAAAAAGATTAGTGCCTGTCATAATAAATAAAGTTTTGTTCCGTCCGACTTTATCAGTAGATAAAAGTATTTTTTTTACGTTAAAGCATTTAAGTTTATTATGATAAATAAATAATGCATGTTTTATTTACAAATTTTTATTAACTCATAACTGTGCTACACAGTAATTATATTTTATGTTAATATTTCACATCATTTCAGGTAATGTCGAGTAATCGTTGTTAAAACACGAAGAATATCATAAAGTAACCCACAACATATACATGGTATCTAAAACAGAAAAAAAAATCCCTTTCGATTATATTTAAAATTTACAGGTTTTATGTCTATCAACATTTAAATCATACGAATATTTTTAAAGAGTTTTGCATTCGATTTACATAGAAGTTCCACTCCTCTCCCCCTGCTACCTGCGGTTGACGCGTAATGGTCAATTCAAAATCGAAAAACATTCTGAGACACCCTTTATTTTATTGGTAAAGTACAAGGGCAATGAAAAAGACACATTTTTTTAAGTTTTAAGAAACTATACGCAATTGAAAAATAAATAGAAGAAAAGTTTCATCGTTGCAAAAATATTCGATCACTTAATTTTTATGACTAATATAGTAGAGATAAAGAAATTAAAAAATGAATATTATTACTACACATTTAACTGGTTAAATATTTTAAATTAAGTTTTCGCGTTTTCTAGTATCTTTATAGTCGCTATTTGCCAGGTTTAAAAAAAGTCTTTTTAAAGTTTGTGAGCAAACATACCTCCCACGATAGAGAATGAACGGCGTTCGATTTACATGTAAAGTGTGAATATTTCGCATGCACGAAGCTACACTATCGAGTCCTTTGACTGTTTTGAATATTTTAACCTCCAGTGTGTTTCAGTTTAATTCACCTTCACATCGCCATAAAATCGTTAAAGACTTTACATATAAAGCGTTCATAACTACCGTAAATTATCTATATTTTCTTATTATGTTTATAACACACAGCTATTTCCTAAGTAATATTAATGAGAGATTCATCATTTAAACGAAATTTGAATTTTAATACTGCGTAATAAGTAGCAATAATAATATAAGCTATTTTGGTCTAATATAATTGAATCATCGATTATTTTAATTCTGATTTATCGTTTATGAAGAAAACTATATTTACTAGAATATACTAGAACAGTAGTGCAGTTTTAAGTCAACTGTAAATTAAAATATTAAATTTAAATATACTCTGTCTGCCTAATGTCGGACCAACATTCATTGTACAAATTACTCCCCTTATACTTTACCCAAATGATATATATTTATTATTGATAGTTAAAAGTTTAGTCAATAGTTAGCAGTTTATTAAAAATATTTTTTACAGCATCATTATTTTACTAAAAGAAAGAGGTTAAATTATGTGTGTAACACTAAAGAGGTTAGTTATGTCATTCTGTATTACAAAAATGTACATACAATATACGTAGCGTCTACTTATCAACGTGATAACGAAGTTTGATGGCGACGCTAGTAGAAACGATAAATATAGCTCGAAAGTATCTTCTTACAGCGTCTCCCTGATTTATGATCTACAAGGGCTTTATTATCTTCTACTAGAAATAACATTTAAACAAAGTTTTGTTGGCATTTTCTGAAACAAAAATTTACGGGACATTAAGCAAATTCGCTTTAACGCTTGATACCGTGTAAGCATAATTTTTGAACAATTCTTTATAGTTTACGTGTCGTAAGTTTTAACTATTGGTAAATAATAAAATATACATTGGATATTTGTAGCAAGCATACCTGTTATAATCGAAAATAAAATTATTGGTCAAGAACAAAAATAACAACGTATTTATATTACTTCTTCAGCAGTCGACTGTTAAATATTTTACTATGTTAATATTGTTGTAAACAGTGGTCATAGTCATTCTTGCCAAAGATCATCAATTTCACTACCGGAACTTCAATTTTTGGAATCTTTATTTTAAAGATTCCTCGTCTTTGTAGTGGATACCTTTGAATTGACAGTATTTTTGGTTTATATGACTTGCGTACTAGTTCATAGTTAAACTTGTTCTTGTATTATCTATTACTGGTGGTAGTTATTCAAGGAGGGTTTAGGTAGGTACCGTGACGTTAATAGTGTTACCGGTGAAGTATTATTGTATATATTTCGGTGAAGTATTTATAAACTGTAGTGTTTAACATTACTGTTCTTAGGTAAAGGGTACTGTAGATAGTGCATAGACTAATGAGATATATAATATAAGGCCTCAAAGCGGGTTACATAAATAAATTCTGAAGTGCAACTATTAAGGGCAGTGCGTATATTATATTTTTAAATAAAAAAGAAGAAAGCGTCTGGTAAATTTATTATGTTAAAAAAAATAATCATACTTTTCAAGCAGTTTTTATTTCTAAGACTCTACTATAAGTTACATACGTGACTTGAATTAAACATGTAAATGTTTTTTTACTAGTTCGTTCTTTGCGATTTTATGCGATCTCACGTACAATAGCATATTATTCAAATATCGTAGTACAACAGACGTAAACCTGTTGTGCGTTGCGTATGAGTAATGTACCAGACGTGTGAAAAATTATCACTTTTCATCCCCATCCAATGGAGACCGATTATTCTAAATTTTATTTCAGTCAATATTTTTACATGTTTTAAGGGATTAAATCTACGTGTATTATTTTGATGAGTTTCATGTAGCAATTATTACAAGATAATTCGATTTGTTTTAATTATTATTTTGTCGTAAAGTTACCTGGAAGTTATTTATAAAAAAAATTGACGCGTAAACATTAATTAAGATAATCTTGAACCTTTTACTATTGTTTTAAATTTTCTTGCGATTTTGTTTCCAAACCTAAAGGTAAGTAGTTAGTAAATAATATTGTAGATGCGTATTAAAACAGTGTTTTACATTTTTTCTTATTGTCTATATTTGATGTGATGTAGTATTATAAATAATTCAAAAGTTGTAAGAGGGAACTTGCAGGTAACAGTTGAATTAAATACAAGAACAGAAATGAAACTATACAAAAGCCTTAAGCGAGGATTTGGACTTTTGAATATGTTTGCTACAAACAATTTTCACCAAAGCGTGAGCGATCCACTTAAAACGTTACTTCTTGAGACGTAATAAAGAGTAATTGAGGATTTTGTTGTGTTGTATAGAGTAGAGCAATAATATTTTATTTTTGTATACTCTTAGAGATATGAATTTTTGACGATGTGGCCGGAGATGGGGAAGAAGTTCGCCTATATTTATGCGCATAATGAATTTTAAAAAGCACGCATATATTTCTCGATTTCAAATTTATTATTACCCATATATATTTATTATTATTACCCGTATATATTTATTATTACCCGTAATTTTGTTAGCGAGTAATCGAGTGACTAGCTACGACCCTCAATTTCAATCTGCCGCTATAATAGCTTTGCTGTGTTTCGGCAGTCATACATGTGAGAGTCAGAAGTATTCTGGGCGGACACGCTTCACCATCTATGGCTTCATTGTCACTTAACATCAAGTGAAATCGGGGTCAAATATCAGCACATAATCTATCCTAAAAATAACGGTAAACTACCTAACGCATTGGAGTGTGTAATAACAACAATTTTCTCTACTATAAAATAGCAAAAAAACAATCTGTATGAAAAAAGTGTACTCATTTTTCTTTTAATGGCAGACGGTCGAATGGTTTTGAGGACTAACGCCCTCAAACAATTTATTGCTACCATTGTTTTACGTATATAACAGATATACAGGCAGAAGTAAAATTGTGAAGATATCTTATTTTCTAAGTCTGTTTAGTTTTCCTCTGTAGGGACATATAATTTATTCTTTAGAGAGATTGATTACCTTTATTCTTTTTTTAATTTGTATACTTGAGCATTACTTTTCGGTAAAATCACCATTTTTTGTGGTAAAGTTGGTTTTTTACGACGGTTAATCTTAGTAACACACAATATTAAATGACAATATATAAAAAAAAGACAAATACGTAGATTAATGTTTGAGTAAATTAAACCATAGGTGTTAGTGACAATATTCAGTATTTACTTAATGCCTATTTATTTTTGTGACGTCATAATCCCTACGCGTGATTCTCTCGGCCGTATCGAGATTAATAGAAATTTAAATAAATCCAATGTTGAATATCATGTTTGGAATTATGTTCAGCACAATTCATAGACTCATAGTCCTTTCACTACGGATTATAAAGGACTTCGTATTTGCACTTCATCTCAGATATGTGTTTAAAATATCGTATTTTTTTTTCATAGTTGCTCTGTGTTTTCCAGTAGCTGCTTGTATTTTGGCTCTGCAGTTAATTTTTGGATAATATTAAGCTATTAAAAACTTAAAAGAATGTATGTATAAAAATGCATTTCATATTTAAGTCTTAAAAATCACATGAATAAATACTATCTCTGTCTACCAAGAGCACATATAACAGAAGTGTAACAAAACAACTTTGAACTATATACTTCTTAATATATATTTTTTAATTCTGAAAAATCTTAGCAAATAATTTCTTTTATTTGGCGGATATGGTGACTCGCGGTCGAACAAATTGAGGGCATCGATTTTATATGTCTTACTTTTTACAAAAGACGTGAAAAATCACTCTAGAAAATGTTGGCCTATATGTGTGGATAGTAATAACTTTGTCTGTAAAAAGGACACGGTAACTCTCGACACGTATTCGAGCCGCTTAATCGAGGCGGAATGAGAATCAGCGTCGAGCTCTTCGAGATAGGAACGTGCTGAATCTAGATCGTTCCATTCACAAATACGGCTGTGCCATTATTTCTCTTTTCTACCCGCTTCGAATAATGTTGACTCTGTTTTTAATTCTTTCTTACACGTATTAACCTACTATTTACATCAGAGTGAAAAGACAGTGAATATCTGTAGATGGTAAACAATGAAATGAACATTTGGCAAGTCGGGAGTATGAATGATGATAAAGAATAAATAAACAAATGATTGAATTTCATAATTATATAACTTAAATGATAAGTACTTATCATTTAGCTAACAAATCAAAAACGTAGTAAGTTGAGTATTGTTTTGAAATAGGCGAAACTTTTTTACTCTAAACTTTTATATCCTTTGTACTTAACGGCTTTTTATATGAAAGAACTATTTTAATTAAAAAAAATAATTTTGCAGAATTTTCTTTTGTAATTTTTTTTTGTCTTTAATTTGTTCTATTCGTAATAAACAGTTCTAACAAAAAAAAAAAACAAAATAATTAATTGGTTTGCCAGTCTTTTGTATATAACAGAATTTTACACAATAAAAACATATTTTTGCTGTAAGAAATAGTTATTTAGACAGCCCTGTCAGTTTGCGTGGGTTTGATTAATGAAGGTTATTGAGAAAAGCAGCTACGGTTAGCGTTATGACCAGATAACTTGCGGGGTGTAGCTCGTTACAATGTGATCTTTATAGTTAGCTTCAAACAAGTTTTTATTAAAGATTAATAGCGCATTTCATCGTTAAACTTTCGTCATCTTTTCGTGCAAGATTTATTTTAGAAAATTTTGACAAGCCATAAATATTAATGAGCTATTTTACCTTTTGATATTGATGTAGTATCAATTAATGTAATAACTCGATTACAAGAGGTCTTATCAGACAGTAGGTGCAAACGCTATTCAATGTGGGATTATTTAATTTAGCCATGGCAAGAGAAGTGCAGTTTTACCATTCCAGCGTAAAAAAATTTTAATTCACAAATTAAAATTGAAAAAATCGTTTCAAATTATTATTATTAGTACAATGTGTTAAGATAAAATTGGTAAAAAATCACATTTAATCTCTTGTGTTTGCGATATAAGTACTCCACTTATAACCTTTTCTTATAAATATAAATTATATTAAACAGTCCAAAAAATTAAATTAATGATGAAATGGAACGGAAAATGCTTTTTAGCGAATATAGTGTCAGACGCTTTTAAAGAAATAATTTGAATATTTTTTCTTACTGTGTATACGTTGTGACTTCAATATTTTTATTTCGAACCAAAGTGTTTTTTGCGTATTCCTTATAAATAAATACTAAAATTTAACAGGGATGAGAGGTTGAGAGACCTTAGGTTGCTGAAATAATGAAACTGGGTAAGTAATCTCCTACACCCCTTGACGTTATTCAATAAAGAAATATCAATCGCGGTAACGAAGACGTTGACGGTCTCACATTAAGCTTCGTATTACCCGGGTAACCAGAGTACAGCCTCCAGAGCCGGGTTCAATAATATCGTGCGCAAATTAAACGCTGATTTATTACGTTCGCCGCGTTGAAAAAAAAAAGGGAAACTAATCTTGATAATTAAATGAATAAAAACCTTTGTTTGTTACTATGAGTAGAACAACACAAACGTTGGATGAAAATTTCACAATGCAAGGTTCGCGGCCTTGTTGCTTTTCGATTATCTAGGCCAGAGTTTACCAAACTTTTTTGTGTCGTAGACCCCTTGCCATGTTTTTCCGTGTTGGGTAGATCCATTACTTACCTGGTATTGAATTCCTGTAAATTTCTAACTGTAGTGAAGTTTAAAACTTAAAGTAAAAACAGATGTTAATTTACACATTTATTCATTGAATTTAAATTATTTAAATAAGGCAGAAAATCCAGCAGCTGTATATTAAAAATATTTTTTGATTATTCCGAAAACATTCCATAATTCGAACGTCTTCTTGCAACAATTAGTTCGAACTAAGGAGATTGCACTGTAATTATAATTCCCATTGCTAAAACTGTCAAAAAGAAACTATTGAGGAGTACTCGTGTAATTTTGCATGATTGAAAACTACTAATAACTAAAGTCATGATTGGCGTAATTTATCTATCTTTGCTACCTACGAGTACAAAACTAAAATTTAATAAAAAATAATATACTTACTTTTCTCCAGCACTCAAACAAAATAACACTTACTCACTATAATTTGTGTGATATACTATCTGTTTATATTTTTTTTAATATTTTCTTAGCACTTTCCTTTTCAAGATTCAGGAAACGAATAAACGTATTTGTTCCATATTCGTATTTATAGAGTGACGAATTGAAGAAGTCAGTGCAAGGTAGCGAAGCTCTGAGACTGCGATTCTCAGGTTTTTACAAGTTCAAAATGTATTGCGACCACAAAGCGAATACCAAAATTATATAAACATATTACACAATTTTATAAACATATAATAATTTTTTTACTTCATAGGTACTTTTATAAATAATGAATATGTTTTGATATTATTAGATAGTATGATGTAAGTAAATATGTACTATCAGTGTATTTGTTGAGATCCACTATCGTGGACCCCCATTTTCATTTCATGGACCCCCAAATTTTTTTTCGCTGACGTAGACCCCTTGCAGGTTGTCATAGACCCCTAGGGGTCGACATAGACCACTTTGGGAATCATTGATCTAGGCCAATGAATTGGAGCTTTGTAGAGGATTTTCGTTTTAGCTTTTCGAACCGACGAATGTCGTCTTTATAAAAAAAATCCTGATGGTTATTGACATACGAGATTTTAATGTACGTACATCAATCTTTGGTTTCACTCCTAACCCTCAAAAAACGATAGATACCTTACCCAATTTATTCAAATTTTACTTCTTTAGTTAAATAAATGTGGTCAGTAGTGATATGTTACATCATTTATCTGTACTTAAACAAGTTCTGATTGATTGATTGACTGACTGGCTGATCCATCTATACTGTGCATTGCCACAACCTAAACCGCTGGTGCTAAAAACATGAAATTTCTGGGATGTTTACTTTTGATGTTTATATATTAACAAAAGGGTTTTTTAAAATCCTGTGTCAGAAGTAGGGGGGGGGGACAGATAGTGTTTAAATTTTATTAAAACTTTTTATTCTCTGAGTCGATGGACTAGAAAATTGGTACACATACTGGAGGGAGATTAATCTTTATATTAAATAAAAAATCACCAAGGCCAGAGATGCACGCGGTAGTAACGGTGGTGACAGCATGCGTCACCGTAAATACTGGTAATGTGCTGTCGTTGCTGTTCCGGTTATAGCGGCTCTTCACCTAGTAAAAGTACAACAATGATGCTTAACATTTCCTGTCTCAAGTCGATAAGTATTCTTACTAGTATTCAACTGCGTCCGTCGCGAGGTGAGTTATCATGCAGTTTCTTAGATCAATTCCGGGGCCACACGGGTAGTATAGGTTAGAACGGGTTCTTTCGAAACTTTCTGACTAATTATCTCTCTCAGTACTTTGTTATCGCCTGTTATAACAGCAAGGCTATATTTTGGCAGAATATTTTGTTTACTTTTCACACGTGGGACACAAAATATTCAAGGTGAGCACGCTTCACCACTATCAGCCCCATTGTTATTTAATAGCATGTGACAGCGAGATTAAGTACTACTCAATTATAGTTAAAAAATTTAATTTTTTTAAGCAGCCATATCGTTTGCTACTAGATGAAAATCTCTTCTTCTAGTCGTATTGTTGATTAAAAAAAAGGAGCAAAGTAATATCAATATCGACTATCACTACGTAATTACGTATCACTACGTAAAAGTATTTTCATTGTTACTCGTAGACAAAGACACCGCACTTGGGTGAGATCAAATATTTACCCCGAGAACAATGGAAACATTATCTAACTTGTAATTGCTGCCTACGCTCTTTTGACGGAGAATGAACTAACTAATCGAATAAGATTGAACAGGTACCCAAAGTTGGAACAAAAGTTATTATCGAATGGAGTATTAAAATCATGTAAATTGTATCAAAGGCCTCTGACGTGCATGTTTAAATATATGTACGAAGATAATTTTAAATTTAAAGGTTTATTTTGAATAAACCTTATCTAAGGAACCATCTTTATGACTTTCAAAACAATTTTTACCTCAAATGTAAAAATTTATTGAAATTATGTCATACAAAAATTTATATTAAAATTATTGACATTCCTTACAATAAATTCTAGGTCAAATTTGATTAAAAGTGGTAAATGATGTAATGTATTCCTATTTACTTTCTTTTACTTTGAATTCTAGTATCTGTATGAAAACAAGACATAAATGTGTATGTTTAACATTTCTTTTCATAAAAGATTTAACAGTTTTTTTTAAGAATATAATATAATTCGTATTACTTTTTTCTTTTTAATAACAGTTAATAAATAAGTTAAAAGATTTGTTGGTAGTTTCACGTTAAATAATTTAATAATGAAAACAATTTAAAGAATTTCAAAACGAAGTAGTTGCGAAAGCGTTTTAAAAGCGGAAGGAATTCATTTCCGCTTCGTTTGCTGACGAAAGTACTCCGCTATTAAATTGAACGTGTACATAAAGTCACTAGCCTAAATTTAATATTTGATGTTTTCACTACATTTCAGTACGTAAAAATGAGGTACATAAAAGAACTAGTTCATTCACAAATACATAAGTTATGTATATAAATTTAAAATGTAGTTCATGTAAGAATCTATTATCCGAAATATTTAATGATTTTGTCCGTGTCGTGCAAGATAAATAGATTAATTAGTAGAACCCAGGGTATCCTGGGCGAGAATGCTTCAATAGAGAAAAGTGAGCGCAGTGCCAACAAAGTATAAAGGTGAAAGCGTTAAAAAATTGCTAAAAAGGTACTTCATAACTGCGTCACTGCGTTTTGGATATTTCTTTAAGGTCGACACAAAGTTATAAGGTATAATGAGTCCTTACATAAGTTATTTATATATTTTTGAACCTTAATAAATAATGTCAAAATTTTGAACCCACTTCATGAATGTTACATGTCCAATTTGTTCATTTTCCAGGTGTCTATCACTTTTAACCGCGTATTAAAATTTAAACGTTCCCAGAAAGTAGCTGCAATGAAATGAATTTAAATAACCTCGGTGGCTTTCGTGTTATTAAAAAACATATTTTCAACATACGCAATCAAATTATGTTTTTACACTTGATAAAAAAGGTCAGTGTTTCTATCTTACTGCGATGTGGATGTCTTCAAAAGAATGTTAATAAGTCGAGGGACTAGTGTGCGATAGTAATTTAACACAGATTCTATCTCCACTTAATATCAGGTCAAAGAGTGATCACCGGGGTGGTACGGTCGATGGCCCTCTATGGGGCCCCGATCTAGGTAGACGTCCTAACTGTCTACAACAAGACCCTCCTGCGCAGAGCGCAACGGGTCATGGCAGTTAGGGTGGTGAGAGGGTACCGTACCATCTCGTACGAGGCGGCTTGCATTATGGCTGGAACTCCACCATGGGATTTGGAGGCCAAAGTCCTGGTGTCAGTGTACCGGAGGGGTGCCGAGGCGCGGGCCTCTGGCGTACACCCAGAGGTGGATGATGTCCACAGATGCAGGATGGATGCGCAGGACATCCTTATGCGCGAGTGGAAAGAGAAGTTGGCGGACCCGAGTGCGAGCCATTGCACCATCGGTGCCATTCGGACAGTCCTCCAGTCCTGGGTAAACCGCAAACATGGTCT